>JAHWFP010183249.1:0-23375 GCA_023313725.1 Lithobius niger | reverse complement strand
ATGTAGCCTGTGTGAAAGAAATTTTCAGTGTGGCAAGTAATAAGAGTGTAGAAATGAACAAAACGAAAGCTAGGCGGCTCTCCACCCTAAAAAAAAGTGTGCGGGGGAGCATTAAATAATGTTAAAATGACCCGCAGTGTTTATTTCTGTGTAGTGAGAGGGGTATACCATATCTTAGCATGCAAGTATACTCAGCGGCAGCAGCAGTTGTGGGGTCTCAAAATATAGAGGCTCTATGCGGGTTGCAAATGGCAGGTGCATTTCAGGTGGTGTTAACAAACACTCAGGCAAAAAGGCAACTTTTGCAGGCGAAAATCACTATTAATGATGAAGCAGTTGACATCTGCGACTTATGCAATCAACAAATAGAAGCGAAAATGTATTGGCTGCCGTATGAAGTTACAGTGGAGGATGTTGCCACAGCCATAAATCCTTTCGGTAAGCTAACGTCGCATGAATATGAGAAACTGACAGCAGATGGGAAAAGTATGTGTGCAACGGGTGTGCGTTTGTGAAATTTTCTCTCCATGATACAGTGACTATTGACGATGTACCCGATATTTTGTGTGTTAGGGGTATTCAGACCCTGATCGCAGTAGCTGACCGCGCGCCACAGTGTCTATGCTGTGGCATACGCGGGCATTTCCGCCGTGCGTGCATGAGCATCGAGTGTGCAGTATGCGGTGGATACCGCGATCCGAGAGACTTGCGCCAGCATCTGTGCGCGGAGAAAATCACTAGGGCGGAGCGTGAGTGCATAATCGGTGGGCGGCAACGAACGAATAATGAGAGTCAACCAGCTGGTGCGACACATCGACAAGAGAGCAATTTCAATCGGGGAATTGCTGACACAAGTCATCGAGGTGATGGTGCAAGACAAGCAGGTCAGCGGTGCTAACCAGCAAGCCAGTCCTGCAAGTGATACAAGCAAGGAAGTGAGACTGCAGGCCGGTGAAAATAAAAGCAATCAAGCTAGCAATGCGGTCCAGCAAGCAGCTAATGAAGCCCACCAGGCCAGCACGACAGCTCGAAATAACAGTGATCGTGTGCAGAGTGAAGTTAGAAATACAACTGAATCTGAGTCTGATAGCCCCACTATTAACGCCCCTCCTTCGAAGAGGCCTTGTCACAGAAGACCGCGTCACAGAAGACGCGGCCAAAAGGAAACATCCATAGGCAGCATTTAACACGTGCATACATACAAATAAACGTACACTTTTCAATCGCCCCTGAAGGAACGCTTATTTGCAGTGCCACACTCCAACCGAAACTAATGGAACACTCAAACGTGAACTGTTTTGTATATTTAAACATTGTAAATAGAAATAGGTCTATTGTAAATAATATTTAATGCTTCCACCTCTTGAAATTTCATGAGGATCAGCAGTAGTATATGACGTTATGGTGCACCCTGCACTTATCTCCTGTGATTGTTGTAGTAATTATGCACCACTTCCTGGTTGTGCATGCCTTTAAGGAAAGAAATCATGCACTAGAAATACAGCGATTTCTGAATATTTATTTAAACCTATATAAAGCTTGGCACACCTGTCGTGCCCATTATTTAACCAAACCTGTGTTAGTAGTTATTGTGACACGAACCCGGCCACTTCACTATAATGCTGCCGTGGAGAGATTGACACATGTGGCGCTATAATGCTGTTGATGGAATAAGGTACTATGTACCCCAAGTTTTTCGAGATGCGCTATTACCTCTAATCTACCCTGATCTACAGTGTTTATCATACCCACAGGGCATCATAGGATCTTCTTGTGATTTTATGATCATTCTGAGGCTTAAGGAAAAAATTACTTCACATATTTGGATAAGTTTTCTTAGTTACCTAAGCTAAAACAAAATACAGAACACAAAAAATACACGAAAAACAACAGGAAAAAAGGTGATATCATTAGTGTCAACTTAGTACTGCAAAGTTCCCAATATGTGAGAAAAAATCTTGACATTAATCATCCCCTTAACCACCAACGCTTGCCAGAATGTTCAAACATAATTGCCAGACCAAACTAGCACCATCAACACTGCAATGCGTGGGTGTAAATTTTTCTTTGTTTCATCGGTCATCAAAGCTTGACGTGAATTGATCACAAAAGCTCCTTCTCAGCAGGTTGCCGACACGAACGACTATTGATCATCTACGAAACGACCTTTTGATGATCACAGTGTCTCCGGTTTTGAACGGATGTGCTGACTAATTTAAGTTACGTCGAAAGGAAAGATCACGCCCAATAACAACGGTATTCTGCGAAAAATCGACATCTAATCCGGTTAATACACATCTAGGTTGTCCTTTAGATTTTTGCTCATTTGGTCCAAACGGCGTAATGGGATTTGGAGGCATCGTGATTTGGTTGGTGGTGTTGCGGTCGGTACAGGTGGGAAGATTTTCTTTTGTGCAAGAAGAATTGAAATGGAGCAATAAGAGTAAGTCAATAACATTTTTAATTTTTTTAATTTTTTATTTCAGTGTAAATTAAAAGACTACAATTTCATTACATACCGCTGTAGTTTTTTTTGATCAAGATTCTATTTTGTCAATGTTATGCACACCTATAATACAAACACCATTAAATTCAATTCTCATGGCCCAACAAGCAACCCAATGATAACACTTTTACTTTAAAAGTAAAACCGAGAGAGAAATAAAAAAATATAAAAATAAATAAAACTTTTTAGTATTTATTGTATTGATGTCACTAGTAAAAAACATTAAGAAATAAGGACATATAACCTTCTTTTCAACTGTTGAGGGTATGTCTGGAAAGAATATTTGTGCAAAGAAATTCCCTGGATCTTTTACATGCCATAGCCACCTTGAGCATGAAAAAGGCCTTTCTCTTCCCAAATGAACATGGGTGTGATGAGACCAGGATTGACGTGACCTGTGCTGCTAACTGGCTGAGAAGCACTGAATGAGCACGATTCCATTATGGTGGATTTAATTCATTAAGGCATATGTCGAGTTGCATTTATAGCATGTTTCTGTTGGGAAATTCCATGAAAAGTAATTCAAAGTCATATTCGTATTTCCTTAGTGGAAGCACGTCGACAAGGGTCCAGCTAGTGTTTGCATGCTAAATGTTGCTTTTAACGGTTTCCTTTAGACCAATGTAAGTACAAATGAACGAACGAATGGCACAATCACTCAGACTCAAGAAACCCGATGCAAACTTCCTCGAATTTCGCCACTTCAACCGTCAAAACCCTTTCGCCCGCATTGTTTACGCAAAATTCGAATGCTTGCTTCGCCCTGTCGAAACTGCTCGACCCAACACTTACACCAGCACGTCTACAAAGCTTCACTTGCACACTCCTTACTGTTTTGTCTACATCGTGATAAGACAGGATGGGAAAATGGTTAGTCAAGATTATTACTTGGAGAGGACACGGTGGATGTATTTTACGAATGCATGGTGAAAGAGGCCCTGCTCGATAATTAAAACCCCTCCACCTAGCACAAGCTGAAACACTTGTTGTCAAGTTCGCCAACATCCGTCACTTTTGCGAGAAACCCTTCCACCCCCTCACTGAGAAGCTGCTGAGGAACAAGTGCTAGGTCAGGGACCACTGCCACATCAGCGGAAATTACAGGGTCACCGCTTACTCGAAATGCTATTTGTGCCCTCGGGAGCAAAAAAAACTATCTCTGTTGTATTCCACGGTTTGGGACGAATATTCTTGTTCCAGCAATGCACAAATTCTCTGGAAAGATGGAACGTTATTGGTCGGAATGCTGAACGGTTCCAGAGTATGACCAAGGGTACACGGAGGTTTCTTACATCGCTTTATCTTACATCGCTTTACCTTACATCGACTTGAACTCACACCGCTTTAGGAGAGAGGTGGTTACACGGAGGTTGTAGTTGGAGTGAGTTAAAACGACAGCGGGGGTTCCTGCGTTGAGTTTATCTAATCCCCCCCCCCATCAAGCAAACCCCTATTTATTGCCAAGTCCCCATTCAGCTGGCTGGCTTTCGACTTCGTTTTAACGAAGTGACAGGTGGCCGTCCTAGTTTTGTGACGTTTACGCGCACTCTTTTCAACCAATCACAAGGAAGCAGTCCTTAGAGCGACGTAGAAAATGGGTTTTAGGTGGGTACACGTAAGTTGTTAAAGCGCTTCAACTCCTTACGTCGACGTAACTAGGTGGTTTGAGATAAAGAAAGCGACTTGAAAGTGGGTTTAGGTGGTTACACCCACGTTCTTAGAGTGCTTTAAGCACTACATCAACCTAAGCGACGTCGACGTAAGATAAAGCGACTTAAGGAACCTCCGAGTACTCTCGGTCTATGACGATTACAGCCAGAAGTCAGAAGTCAGTTTACCCCTACGAGCAAACACGTTACGAACATTTCTATATTTGATAATGAAAATTTACCTACAGGACGTGTCTTTTTTTCCTTGATTAAAAGATGAAGAATTGACTGGAGAAGAGTCTGTGCGAGCGTTAAATCGCTGGCTGAAAATGAAAATCAAGAAATTCGGGTCTTATCACGAGATATACCAGATGACAGACGTTTTTCTGCTAGCCAACATGTTCAAAGATTTTCGAAAACTTTGCATCAAAAATAAAAAAATACTGGATCCCTGCTATTACATTTCAATGCCGGGATTCATCTGGTCTGCCCTCCTGTGCATGCTCGAGACAAAGTTCGAAATATTTACTCACGTCGGTAAGGACAATTTGATCACGCTATCCGAGGCGGCATTGCATTTATTGGGAAGAGATAAGCTAAATAATAAATACCTGCCTGACATTTTTTATCCTGGACAACTGGATATGAACAACCTGTACGGTTTTGCTATGTGCAGTCCTCTGCCCTATGATGTATTCCGATACTTAACGAAAGAGGAGATTCCTGCCTTCAACGTCGAAACTGTTACCCTAGCCCCAGTGAGTGGGGAAGAGCTAGTGTTCCCTTATCTAAAAGTCTAGCGAAAGATTTGGAGCATGTGGTTAGGCCAACTACCAAACTGCCAACTATCATACTATATCAAAATTTGAAATTTTATCACTGACACAGATTAATTCTTTGCTATGTACGAAGAATCTTGGGTTTCAACCAGAGGTCCTTGATAAAAAATTATATCGATTTCAACATCGCAAGAGACAGGCATCGACCGCACCCTCTGAGAAGGATTACTTCAAATTATTGAACAATTCGGTTTTCGACAAGACGATGCAGAACAATCAGGACCGACTTAACATAGCTCTGCACCGTCGGTAGAACAACGTTGAAGTACACGTCTCAGCCACACACCAACAATATTCTACAAGAAAACCTAGTTCAAATTAATAGGTGCACTATATAGAAGTAGGCAATAATGTGCGAACTGTCTACATACTTGGGGTTTTCCATCTTGATACTGTCGAAACTGGCGATGTTCGAATTTCATTACAACTTCATTCATCTTAAGTACGGGAACCATTCCAAACTCCTCTTTACCGACGGCCTCTGCTATCACATCAAAATGGAGGATCTATTCCAAGATATGCTGGGCAACAGCGATCTATTTGATATGAGCAATTATCCTCCGACACACAAGTTCTTCGTACCGCTAATAAATTAAACAGGTGCTGAGCAAGATGAAAGATGACATGGGTTGCATCCTCAACCTGGAGTTCGTAGGGGTTTGGTCCAAGATGTATGCCATCAGAGTGCCTAGTCGTACAACCACCATGAAGGCTAAAGGAATTCAGCCACATTTTGACAGAAAACAGTTGTATTTTGACGACTGCAAATTCTCCCTATTGGCTAAAGCTCCAGCTCAGAAGGGGACTTGGGCGAAAGTTGCTAGTGTTGTGCTCAAGCTGAGTACGATGGCAAGCAATTTATATGAGAATAATGGATAAAATACCGTAGCGATTGGACATTATCGTTCGGGTACTTAGCCGGAGTACGAAGACGATTTCGACTCCGAAGTGGGTGATCAGCGATGAAGAACGCAAAGAAAAAGTCAGCCTAGCTCTCAAAACGTTAGTGTCCGATAAATTGAACGAGGTGAAGAAAGCCAAAGAAAAGGCTAAAGCTGCTCCCAGGCTCGATTTGTTCCTAAATCATCAGGTTGAGGAAAGTGAAATGAGAAACAGACAGTCGAGAAAAGAAGGCTCGTTGCACTCGGAGTTGAAAAAGCCAAAATTAAAAGAAGTTGTGACTGCTAAGAGAAAAGCTCATGGTGAAGAAACTGAAGAGCAAACAAAGGAGATATTATCAAAAGATGCTGCCGCGAAAAGAAAAAAGAAGCAGAGCGATAAAGATGATGAAAAGCAAGCTAGGTCAGAAAAAAGACGAGCCTTCCTAGCAAAAAAACTAAGTTATTCAGTTGTATCATTCAACTAATATCATATTTTTTTTTCACGTGGATTATACCTACTGGGTAGATCACGTTAAAAACGTGAACCTAATGCTTTTACCTCCTGGGTGGATTTGGAAAAGAGCACATAGTGGTCGTAACACTAAGGACATCAATACACACAAGTCCCTGGCGAAATACAAAGCTAGTAAACAACAGGCAGCATTTAATATAAACTCGAGTAAACCTAAACCAAAAATTCAAGTATGGCCCACCAAGTCTTAGCAAATATACAGGGTGTCTCAAAAGTCCCAGAACACCCTCATAACTTTTTAAGGGGTTGAAAGAAAATAGTGAAACTCTGGTAATGTAAGTTTGGTTAAAGGAACTACCTTTTCGTACAACCGGCATTACGCCTACCCCCCTTGGGGGGGGGGGGCAGGGGCCCAACTCAGAAATTTTCAATGAAATTTACGGTAAAGTAATACCTTATTTGAAAGGTCTTCATTAGGCGAGTAAAGTGCCGCAACGATAGCATCGATATGACAAGCCCATCCAAAAGGGCAGCTGGTCAAACATTAGGAATTTCCTCTGCATTCTGATGTCTTACTCAGGATAAAGACGTAATAAAGGGACGTAGATGGCAGCAAAATGCTTCGTTCAATTGAGTTGGATTACACCCACGTATTTTGCGGTATGAAGTCCAGAGTCTGGGCCTCAGTACCCTCCCCCTCCCACCCCCGGGAACGAGGGAGGGGGGTACTAAGGCCCACACTCTGCGTTTCAAACCGCAAAAGACGTTGTAGGTGTGATCCAACTAAATTGAACGAAGCGTTTTGCTGCCATCTGCGTCCCTTTACGACGTCTTTAACCGAGTAAAACCTCGGGATGCAGAGGAAATTCCTAATGTTTGACTGGCCTGCCATTTTGGATGGGCTCGTCGTATCGAAGCTATCTTGCGACACTTTACTCGCCTAATGAACACCTTTCAAATAAGGTATTACTTTACCCCCATTCCATTGAAAATTACTGAGTTGGGGGGGGGCGCCGCGGGGGGGGGGGGGAAAAAAAAAAAAACGTGCGCAGCTTAACAGGTAGATCCTTTAACCAAACTTACATTGCCAGAGTTTCACTATTTTCTTTCGACCCCTTAAAAAGTTGTGAGGGTGTTCTGGGACTTTCGGAACACTATATAAAGCTAGTGAAAAACAGTTAGCACAATCACACTAAAACACGAGTAAAACTCTATAGGAAATTCAAGTGTAGCCTTGGGGGAAATATATGGTTAGTGAAAAATGTGTAATACTTAATGCAATCATGCTAAACTCAAGTAAACCTGGATCGAAATTCAAGTGGAGCCTCCAAGTCTTACGAAAATATAATGCTAGTGAAAAATGAAAATGCTTAATGGAAACTTTGCTAACTTCAAACAAACCTGACTAAAAATTCAATTGTAGCATCGAGGTTTACTGAAGTGACGTCACTAGAGAAACCTTGATGTTATGAGATCACATGCCTTCCGGTTAGTAGAGTAAATCTTGATGTCACTTCCGGTCGAAACAGTAAACTTTGACGTTATGACATCACGTAACTTTCGGTCAATATGGTAAACCCTGACATCAGAGTGACGTACTTCCGACTAATGCAGTAAGCCTTGACATCATGACATAACGTGAATTCCGGTCAATGAGGTAAGCCTTGATGTCACTTCCAATGAAGTGCTAGGTGGTCAAAATTCACAAGTTTCTTGGAGGTAGGGAGGTAGCAAAAGGTGCATTTTACACCGTTGTCCAGGAGGAAGGCAGGTGAAGGTAGCACAATGCGTGTAGCGAAACGTAAATTTGAGGTAGCAAAATACAAATGTGGCCTGTGCTACCGGGTCTGCCCATACACACATTTTCCACCGCATTCAGATATTAACGCTAATTCCAAAATGCAACCGAAATAGGTTTTGATCCGTACTTAGTGTGCCATTATACTTTTTAAATGCCATGTAAACGTATCTCCATCCAGTATATTGCACAGCACATGGAACATAATGTTTCGACTGGAATTAATTTTGTGTGATTCGAAAGGGGGAAGCATACACTGGGATATTCTGGGAATACTTAGAATTGTTAAGGTATATTTTCCAAAGCAGTTTGGCATAAACAGGAGAACAATTTGTTCCTTCAAGTAAGTGAATTAATTAAGATTTCACGATTCTATAAGCACTCCCTCTATGAGGTTAATAAGAAGATAAACATTATTTCCAGCTCATTCAACGTTACCTCCACTTGAAGCAGAGAAAAACGAGGATATTCAAGGAATTATGACGCAACTGTTTTCATCCAGGAGTGGGTCAAAAACTGTCATTGTTATTGATAACGGTAAGAAACATTATAATGCCGGGTGCCACCGGTTAATTTTTTTTCTATTGCACAACAAAAATGTAGATTACCTGTAAATTCTATCATTCTAGTTCTGAATGCGTTTTTCCCTATAGATAAAATTATATAGCCACCAGCTTGGTAACCTAGCGCACATGTGTCTGCGCACCCTTCCTACAAAAGCGCCGAGGCACGACGTGATGTCATCTTTTATTCCTCTCAATACGTCATGGTGGTGACTCAAGAGGGGAGGTATGGTGGGTAGAGGTAATGTGTATCTTCGTTGGGCAATAGAAACAAAAATTAGCCAGTGGCACCTGGCATTTTAATGTTTCTGTATACCGCTCAAAAATATAAATTACCTGTAAATTCTAGCATTTACAGTAGACCTCGTCAAAAAGGCGACGGGAACCACCCGACGGGTTCCCTATGGTTACGAGCTTGCCCTCCCAAAAGTCAACTTCGTGCTGTATGTAAGAGACCGAAGAAACAGGAAACAGATCTGAAGCCGTCCCGTAGTATTATTATATTATTTTTATTTCATTTAGGAAAACTGTACATGTTGGATCCCTTTTCTTTGTCGTAGTGCTTAAGAGGGCTAGATGACACATGTGGCAGCGACAATGGGTCCAAGACATTGTAGTCCATTGGCTATCTCTGTAGTGCGAGGTGATGACTTATGTGCTTCTCCATGATGCTGCTTCAAGAATTGCAGGGACCCAAATGTTGCTGCCCAGAGCTCTCAGCTCTTAGGCGCTCACGATGATCAACTTGATCCAAGTTGTAATTGCCCTGGTGGAAGTCCTGTTGAAATCCCCGTTGAAAGCTCATTGCAGCCATTGTGGTAGTTCGTTGTAAGCCATCCTCAGAAGGTAGAACCATGGAGCCCTTACTGGACAGGGAGGTGTTCAGGGTTGCCTCAAATCATCTTGGAGGGCACTGGAATGGTTCGAAAGCTTCTGAGTCATTGCTCGACAGGAGGACCTTGGTGTGCAAGAAACTGCCGTGAAGTCAGGGAAAAGAAGCAGTAAGCCGGATCGATAGATAAGGCTTATACTTCACGGCAATGCTGGATATCTGCCAGAGTTGTCAAGAACACTGTCTTGCAGGTAAGGAGGTTCATGTAGCAGTCTGAGATGCTCGACGTTTCCCTTATGGGACAGGCCAGGACAATGGATGTGTCCCAGTGTAGTTGGCCGGTCGACTCCAAAGGACTTTATCAGGGAAGAGATGCATAGTCGTCGAGAGGGGGAGTCCTGCTTTGAAGATGAGATTAAGGTTGAGCGATAAACTAAGATTGCTGTTCCATCGAGGCCTTCCTTGAAAGACCAGTGAAAAAGTCAGGAGTTCGAGCAGATGGGGAACGACTGGATTGGCATCCTGAAACCACTGCTTCGGTGGCTGTCGGAAATTGCGATGGTGGATATCTGATAGCTGTACTAGCGAAGCTAATGGCTTGTTTCTCAAGAATTCCTGCCGCCTTGATGAGTCTGATGACAGTAGCCACCCGTGCAGGAGTAGAGCGCCAGAGCATGGGTGGAACTGGGCTCCCTTTTCGATGTGATAGGTGACCTGGAACGTCTGGCAGACATCCTGGGTGGCCGATGAGAACACGTAGAAGTCGAGGGAACCATGATGTTTGAGGTTCAGTGCAAAGTTACCCTGCCTCAAGACCAAATTGGACAGAGAAATCTGGCGTTTGGCATCAAGGTGACCTAACCTGGACAAAAGCTTCATGCGCAGGGCATTGCAAGAGGGGCGGATGTTTGGCTGAGGATGGAGTGACGTGTTGGATGTCAGTTATGTAAACCGAAGCTGAACTGCCCTTGATAAACCTCTGTTCTTAGCGGGTTCTGAGCTGGAGTACGACGGTTTGTACAGGAAACAGTCAGGGATGCTGTCGTCGAGTGTGTGCAGGGGGCCAGACAGCGTGATTCCAGAAGGACTGTTTTCCTCAGGAAAGCGCTCAAAAAAGTGAACATGGTGAGGGCTGTCAACTTGGTCAGAGTCAATGGCCGAAGGGTCTACTGGAACAACAGATGAAAGGGTGTAACTATTGCGAGGAAGGTGCTGTTGAATGTTGGGGCAGAATCCAGTTCGCTGTCAATGTTGATGGCTAAGAGTCGGGGCTGATGAGAGCTAGCTGAAGAGCTTGTTGGACAAAGGGTGTCACGTGAACGTGAGGCAGAAAACAATGGCAGATAAAAGGTGGAATGTAGATTGGACGACCAAGTCTGTTCATCGCTGTCAGTTGGGAGATGCGGCGCCTCTCGTCGGACGATTGAGTGACAGCGGGTAGCAATGGTGTTGTAAGGGGCTCCACCTGAAGATGATGCTGCGACCCACTCATGGGTGTAAAGCTTGCTCCGTGAAGAAGGCGATGGCAAAGATCGAAAGGATTACTGATTGTAGTAAAAGTCACATATGGTTAAGTCCTTGAGCACGTGAAGTCCCCCTTTGGAGAGGTTGAGCTGTGGAAGCCGTAGGTGTTGCCAGAGAAGGACGTCGAGAGCTACAGGGCGAAGGGCCTTTGGGAGCTTCAGCTAGTAGTGAGAGCAATGAAGCTCCTTGTTACTGTTATGGAACTTGATGTGGTATTGCAGTCCGGAGTTAGTATCTTTGACACTGTGAAAGTAGGTCTGGACAACACAATGTCCAGGAAGTGAAATTACGGCCTGACCCATAGTGGTGGTGGATGTGCCGACAGTAGCGCCATTGGTAGCTGACGAAGGGTGGGCGGCATGGCGAGTGGGAGCCAGATGGCAGAGAATGGTATTTGAAGGAAAAAGAAGCTGTGACAGGCTGGGTTACCAGTGAGGACGATCGCTTTGGTTGATCCTGGTGGGAAGGACGACAGGCAGGCGAAAGATGACTTCAATGTGTGCAAGTAGTCTTCGTTGCAAACAAGTAGCCACCACCGCATACAAGTAGTATTCGCCTCAAGTAGTCTTCGTTGCACACAAGTAGCCACCACTTCGATTAAGTAGCCTTTACTGTGTACAAGTAGTCACCACTGTATGACAGTAAGCATTCTGAGAAACGCAGGAGCATGGATGCCAGAGCAGATGCACAAGCAAACCAGAGCAAGATGTGTTACACACACAGTCCCGTAGTAACACAGAAGCATGCAACAGCCCGTAGAATGACGTATGTCGCCACGCCTCTTCTGAGTAACACAAAGGAGGGGCATCACAGAATCACCATGAGCAATCCACGTACGGAGCGCTGTCTGCTGCTCACCGTACTAAGCACAATGCAACAAAAGTGGTTTACCGTATCTTCAACACCACAGACTGCACAGAGTGGCGTTTCAGCCCACACCAACTGATGCCTGTGACTGGACAAAAGAACATGCCCAGTCTACAAACGAGGGAGAAGCCGTGCCACCCTGACTGGAAGGCAGTCAAGTGTAGATCTAACACCACAGGTCGAGTGCAGACGGTACAGAGTATGCCACACTACAGCTGCCTGCCACTCTCTCTGCCACAGCTCTTGAACCCAGGAGTGCAGAGCCATACAATGCGACCGAGGCGACAGAACCAATGTTAAACAGGGGAGGAGAGATGGAAGAATAAGAGGTTAGGTGAAAAGGAAAAGAAGGGAGTAAAAACAACACTCTTCACAACAGCATCGGCTCCCTCATTCCCATCACAACCACTGTGTTCTCGAACCCAGGTAATCCCCACTACAGAAGTTTGGGTGGCCAACCACAACTTCCAGCAGACCTAAAAAACAACTGGATCACTGACATCCATGGACTCAATAGATCGACTCAAAACAGACCAACTGGCTAGGGAGTCTGTGCAGATTGTAAACGAAGACAATCTATGGTCAAGCGCTACATCAAAAAGTAACAGAGATAGCGGCAAGTTTGCAAGTGAAACTGGAGAAAACTCCATGCAGTGCCACCCAACACTGAGCTTGAGGGATACAATGCACACACCAACTTCGCCAGTCTTGAAAGCAAGAACAAAGAATGCATCACAAAAGTCACTACAAGCCATACAACGCCGTTTAAAAACTGATCCCGGAAGGATCCACCAACGTCACGGACGAGGGGGACAAACAGTCGCAACATGCATTAATGCAAGAGAGTCGCGTCTATCAGAAGAGAAACGCCATGCTCAGCAGCACCGAGGCTCCCTCGCACAGTCTTACCAAGTCTGCAATACTCTGCTAGAATAGTCCTTACTGAATCCTTCCTACCTTGACCCAAGTTGCGTAGACACAGAGCTACAAGCAAGGATAGCTCACCGCTTCAACTAACAACGCCAGGATGGCACTTGATACCAGACAGCCAGTAACAACTTGTGACAGTCATTATGGCAGACCTGGAGAGCACGAATATGTCACTGCACCATCACCAAAGTTGGAAGGTGGTAATCGACAACCGAACGAACAAAAACTCTATAAACTGAGAGAAGATCACTTCTCCAAACAGTTCAGCAGCGAGCCATGATACAAAGACCAGGGAGGCGGCTAACCACCCTCTCTTTCAAGAGATGAACATTAGATGTCCATGTCAGCCCTCCATCCAGCATAACACCCAAATATTTGACTTCTGGAAATGCAGAGACGACAGCACTGCCAACCCTCATGCAGATCGAAGTCACACAAACTGCAGCAAAGTGAGAAAACACAATCAACTAAGTTTTGGCAGTGGACATCGACAGACCTTGAGATGAAAGGCAAACAACAAGATCGAGAGCAGCCTGGACATGACTTACGAGACGACAGGATCATTGCCAGCAAACCATAGCGCGATATCATCTGTATAACAGACGACATTCACACTAGGCCTCATCTCAGTTAGAACGTACCATCGCAAAGAGAACCAGACTGAGGCAACTGCCCAGTGGAAGACCCAAATCAGATTCTGTCTGCTACGACAAATACCCATTGTGTCTGGTGACATATGGATAACGACGAGCAAGGCCAGGATGGCGGTGGACAATTTATGACCCACGGCAGAATTACAATTGCTAGCCAACCAAGCATGCAATATAGTTACTAACCTCTTTACCGGATTAGGGAGTTGGATTATTGAAAACCATGTTTAAACATTAAGAACCAGTACACCTGCTAAAACTATTCTACATGGCGATAAGTCATAGACACCTGCGAGTGAATTTTAATGTATACTTGCCAATGGCATTCAGCACGTAAATACAATTAAAACAAGAGCCGAAACAAAGGAAGAATAATGTAAGCCTACACGTACAATTACTTTCTGGACTAAATTTTTCAGCTTCTTTAGTCTGCTTTCCGTTTATCATCCTACTGATGATACATATATGATTTTTGTAGATTTTGAAGCAGGTTTCCAGGCATGGAATTTCATTATTTCAGGGTTTCAAGGACTCGTACGAACCGTGAATTACCTGTAGAGCTGTGTTAAGCACACCAAGACGATTAGTTTTAAGCATTTTCCAGTGATGTCGTTTAGCCAAGTAAAATCATTGGCTGACCAATCGTGTGCAAAAGTAAAAATAGTAAAAACATTTCAATACCGCAGTAAGACTTAATGTGGACTAAACAGTACAACAACACTAGTATCTAAATCCTTTCAGAAAAGTTTGTGTTCCTTTCCTGTGTGGACTTCGGATCAGTTAAACCTTACCTTAAACATGAAACAAATTGGTTTTGTTTTCTAATGTATTTTGCTCCATTTAGGTATGGTGTGTGTTGCAACGAAATGATTTGTTTATGTAATCTTTTCCCTGGTTAGTAGGCTGAATTTTTTAAACCTTCTTTTCGTGTACCGTTGTTTAACCTTATATACCGTACTTAGGTTAAAATTAAGGCCTTCCCGGACACACAGATTATCATGACTGACGTTGACGTATAATTTTTAAGACAATAATATAACCTCTAACAATAAGATGGACTCTTACTACGTCTTGTAGACAGGCTGAAAACGTTGGCATTTTGTCCTTTTCGATAACTAAAAAACAAAAACGAACTCGTTTGATGTTCAGGATGACGTTTAACAGAACCAAGGTCTAAACAGGAAAGAAACACGAACAAGCTTTTCCTGTAAGTATGGTATCTACCTCAAAACAAAACTTGTTAAGGATTCCCGCCAAGCTTTTCGGCCGTGTGATATCAAACGCCAAGCTCTTTCGCCAAGCTAATCCCACCGAGTAATAGTTCGAAGGTTAAATGAAATATTTGAAAATTGCTTACCGTTTTCAACAAGAAAACGGTAACCTGTGTCATTAATAGTGACTTTTATGTTGTCAGGCGACCCAAGTCTCCCGATCCAACAAGTTTCAGCGTTTTCTGTCGCATTGTTATTTATCCTCACATGGCTGAAAACAGCCAAACTCCCTTTGATGTAAAGACACAACGTGTCTAGTGGTCGCCATGCTCATATATATATTTTTTCTGGATGTTATCGTTTTATCTTGGCGGGCGACACAATAGCGTGTGTCTTCATTAGGCAAATATGAACGTTATGCACGTCGTTTTTTCCACAAGAAAACGGTAAGCTGTGTCCTTAATAGTGACTTTTGTGTTGTCACGCGACCAAAGTCTCCAGATTAAACAAGTTTCAGCTTTTTCTGTCGTATAGTTATTTATCCTCACATGCCTGAAACTTGGCGGGCGACACAGTAGCGTGTGACTTGACAATTATCTAGTAGGCAGTCAATGGGTCCCTTGACGGTTTTATGTTTTAGTTACTCTTTGATCAACGTCAGTTTGCTAATAATCAGCATGTAGTCTGGTGTCTGCACGTATGCATTCAGCTTACTAATTTATTCGTAACTAAAATACATAAATGAAATTGACTAACTAAATCGTCGGAATAACCGTTACCAAAACAAACGGCACTTACACAATTTGGCTGACTAATAGCTTAGAATAAAACCAAATCATGCCAATACTCCGAAAAGGTGAAGGAGTCCATGAAGTTTGTATCATAGTTTGTGGCTGTCACAAAGTCTGTGGTTAGAACCGAGATCACTCATGCTGATAAAGCCATTATTTTCCGGCTTTGCGACTAAATCCTACGGTATGCGTAACTTCCTAGAATTTTATTTTATGGTTCCGTTGTTGCTTCTATAATATTATTCGTTGGTACCTCCAACTGTGTTTTTTTCCTACTGAAAATTGGTATTGTGTGTAATGCCTGGTACTTGAAAAAAACATTGCAGACGTAACATTAATTCGTTAGTTTTGTTTTCAAAGCTGCTGTTGCAACCAGGATAATAAAACTGCTGACGAAACACACTTTTTTACCTGATGTTTGGATCGATGTATTTCTTGACCAAAAGCAACGAAAGCATAATGTTGCGTGGATCAGCGGACAACGCAGTCAGCAAGTTTACATGCTGGTAAGTAGTATGCAGTAGTATGCAGTTTGATGTTCAGTGTAACCTTGTTTAAAAGAAGTAGTCGTTCAATAGCGTTCTACGATCAGTACTTCCCCTCCAGCTATTCAGTTGGAGTTCTCTATTCGTCGGTCCACTTTATCCAAGAGAAGGTTGTGTAATATGGTAAAATCTACCTGCATTAGTCAGTATAGAGGGAGTTAGCGATGCGATAGAGCCTCTTCACGCCTGTGTGAAAGTTGGATTACGACGGTAGGCTTAATGTAGTATGTGTTTTCCCAGCGTCAACCAAAACGATATAGAAATGAAAACCTTTCGGAGACTATTCAGGTACGCTATTCAAACACACATAGTTTTGTTAATAGGCAAAAAAAAAAATGGTCGATAAGCATTCATTAGCAGAGAGCAAACTTAACAACCGGTCTTCCACATGGAAGTAGTTCCAACATAACGATGATAACAACGCCAGTACACGCGATGGCTATTCCACAGCTTCCTCATGGAAAGCCCCAAAAGCAAACTGTAATGAATATCTACCCCATCGTGATTCAAAGAAATCTATCAATGAAGTTTCAAGGAAACGGGATTGTTGTGCAGTGTTCAAAGCTGCCATCCAGAACCGCGATGCAGAGCCGAGTTCAAAGTAAGTGGTATTGTTTGACAAGGAGGCGCAACTGTACTAGAAAC
This sequence comes from Lithobius niger, assembly GCA_023313725.1. NCBI lineage: Eukaryota > Metazoa > Arthropoda > Chilopoda > Lithobiomorpha > Lithobiidae > Lithobius > Lithobius niger. The sequence continues at coordinate 6,672 of JAHWFP010183249.1, read as the reverse complement.
AATGCATTCTAAGCCTTCACTCTCTGGACTCCTTCCGGCGCTTAGCCAGCGACTAGTAATGCCAACATTAGTATAGTATAGTATAGTATAGTATAGTATAGTATAGTATAGTATAGTATAGTGCCAGCTAACTTTCTGTTCTCTTCTGAATGTGTTTCGCGAGAGGCCACTCCCACAATCTCTTTATTTATTTTTATTGTAGTGCCCTAAAACCAGCAAACAGGAATTACAGATTTAAAACAACACTTTTAAGGTAGACGAAAGACGGTGGCACCCATGTGAACGATTTAACTTCCTGTTCTCGCCTCTGCTCTCGTCTGATTGAGATTTGTGAGATATACATCCCATAGTTCATTATTCGTGTCGTAATCCCTCCTGTGGTGTGTGACGAAGGCAACACAAATATTATTAAAGGGAGGTTGCTACAAATGAGAAAATGCTGTACATCTTATTAAAATCGATGCAAACACCAATTTCCAAAATTAAATAGCTATTGGAATATTTGTTCAAACGTTTGCTTCTAAAGGGAAATATTTAGGAAATCGTTTTACAGTCTAATTCAAACAATACGAGTGTTACTCTACTCGTTGGGCTATTGGTTCTCAATGGCGGCATGGTCCGTCGATCCTATAACCTTGCAAAGAAACACCAGCAAAAAGCAGCCGTTCCTTGAAACTTTTCAAAAACTCGAATATTCTGAGGAGGGGGAGCCCAACCCCGACCCCATGAACTTCATTGATACTCCGGTTACTTCAAAAACATCTAAACAGCCATTAGACTGTATTATCCTTCCTCCAGGAAGGCTTGCATATCTTCATCCGAAAGAGTAGAAGACATAATTCATCACTGAAGAAAAAACTTGTTAAATTTCGTACATCATCAATTTTGCATGAGTGAAAGATCGATGGACAGAAAAAAGTACTTTTCAGTTAAAGTTGAATTTATTTCTTCCTGAATGTGTTTTTTTGTGTTATCTAAGGTGGCAAAGGGGAAATTTGACGCTTACCCAGCCGAAGCCATGAAGCCAATCTAAGGAGCATTTAAACACCCTGTTTGGAAGTTTTGATTGTGTATTTGTATTTTTACAGGTCAAAGTAAGAGTCGATGTAGCAGCAATGGCTGCCGTGCATCTTTGTTTGTATCGCAAGTGTAAGCAACACTTGATTTGTTCTAGCGTTTAGATTAATTAATCTTTCTTCGTTCTAATTCGTAGGATTGACAGTCTCTTTAGTGAAAGTCTTTTCAGTGGAAGTCTCTTTAGTGGAAGTCTCTGAGGACTGCACTTGCGCAAAGGGCTCATAACTGAGTTGTAGGAAAAAAATCATAGCTTCTCACCCACTTGACGTAGGGTATGAAATCTGTGTCATTTTTTCCCCTTAATGATCTGGCCTTCATACCCTATTTTTTTTTTAGTTTTACTGTAATTGGCTGGAAGTTTTCGATCTTCGGAAGTTGTAGAAGAGCTGTAAACAACGATTACACGGACGCATTAGGGCGCACCCGACCTTAAAGGGTTAAAAGCGCCAAGTGGAAATGGGGTAAAGCCTCATTATTTTGCATGCAGTAAGCAAAGACGGATTTGTACCTGTTGTGCATCTCGTTTTTCAAGCGAAGGAAGGAAAGGGCAATTACTGTAATGAAACGGATGCAGACAGATTTGAGCAGTAGTTCCTAACTCAGCTGCTGCTGCAACCAAACAGTGTCATCGTAATGGATAACGCTTAACTTCCATGTAAATGAGGGAAAAATACTAACGAAGAGTTTGTGTGAAGTTGACATACAAGCTTGGCTACTAGAAAAAGAGACTGTTTTCAATGAACGATGTTAAGCCGAGAATTGCAAGGAGGGCCCAGGCTGTGTTACCAGGTTAAAAAACAAAAGTGCCACTAGCTCATCAAATCCTGCTACAAGGTGCTGCCAACCATGGAAAAAACTGCTACAAGATGTGCTACAACAAACTATCAGACTAAGTCATTTTGAAGCTAAGTGTTTTCGGTAAGCATTAAGTGTTAAGTGTTTGAAGTTAAGTGTTTTCGTGGGGAAAATATTGCTACAAGCAAGACTAGAGAACTGAGAAAAGAGGCTGCTGAATCAGCAAATGGAAGCGGCACTTGCAAGTCAGATCTTGGGACTTCTGGTGACGACTTGTGAAACCAGATCAAAACGAAATTACGTGCAAATTACACGTCATCCCGTTAAAACAACGTGGAAATAATGGCGCATGACAAAACAGCGACAACGTAACAGCACAATAACAAGATAGCTTGGATAAAACTGCGTACAACGAAACAGCGCAAAAAGCAGTTTAAAAATGATGGCGTTTCCAGAATTGTCAAAGCTCTCCTCAGATCAAAGTAGCAAAGCTAGTGTTCCACAATTTGCATACTCAACTAAAACCAATTTTTACGTGCTAATTTTTTGGGCAATTCTTCTGTCTTCCTTAGTTAGGCCGAAAATAAGGCCAAAAAAATTTACGTTTCAAATTAAAACTGAAGATAAGAATACAATAAAACTGTTCAGACAATAAAACAGTAAATAAAAACAGGTAATTAGGAAAAATTAATTACGAATATAGTTAACTGTTGTAAAATATGTGGAATGATGCTCGGCTGTCTTCATGGCATTGCAAGTTTGATTTGATTTTACCAGTGTTTTAGTTTTACTTATTTTTACTGACGATATTTTTTTCCTTGTCCATCCCTTTCACTTCCCCCAGGTATGTTTGTGGCTAGTAGGGGAAAATGCGATATGGAGGCCGGTCAGACACCAACGGTAAACCTGTCCGGTATACCTCCCCATCTAGTAAACCTACTCCACTTCGGTCAACCCCTTCATCCGGCAAACCTACCCTGCCTCTTCAGTAAACCTACCCCTTCCCTGGTACACCGACCCACACGACGTCGTGTAGGCCTACACCCACTTCGGTAAACCCCCCAAATCCAGTAAACCTACCCCTTCCTCTTTGGTAAACGTTACCCACACGTGTTGGTTAGCTTGAGTGACGTTATAGGAGTGATGTCAAGCTTAACAGACGCAACTGAAGTGACCTCTCAGCTCGCGAGGTTTTCTTAATTGACGCCATAGGGGATTTTCTTGAGCAACGTCAAGGTTTGCCGAAGCAATCGGTAGTGACATCACGATTCGAGGTTTTCTTGAGTGACGGCAAGTTTTCTTGTGTGACGCCACAGGAGGTTTTCTTGTATAATGTTGCGGTTTCCTGGTAGTAGTGTGAGGTTTTCTTTTCTGGAAAAACTTTCTACCCCCTCCTCTCCGGTAAATTTTGCACCAGGCGTCATGTACGTCAAGAGTTATGACGTCAAGGGGTGGGGGTAAAAGGTGTACTTGAGTGTCGTCGAGGTGTATGAGGATGTTTGTAAGATGGGGTGCTTTTTTCACCCCACGACCGTTTTTTTTTTTACTGAATTCATATTTTCGGCACCATTTGAATTTTCGATTTCATGCAAATATTTACATATTTTTCACATTTTTTTTTGACATTTTTATACTGGGAGACTTGCATTGGTACGGTCCAGATGATTTTTACATTTTTGTTAACTGTTATTCGCTTCCCGTCATATAGACAACTGAGCCTCTCCACTACGTCAAAGTTGCAGTTATCGGAGAGGTGGGATGGGGAAAGGAAGGGATTAGGAAAGGAGCACGACCATCTCCCCACCTTGATTCTGCGTAGGCTTCATTATCTGACAAGGCTCACGAAGTCCCCGATGGTGCGGCCGATGTGTAGGAGAGGGATAGTGAAATGAGGGGTTAGGAAAAGGAGGGCCTACTCTCATTTTTTCTTGCCACATAATGAATTCGTCAATTTTTTAGCCTAACTTTCTTTTCTTCATTCGTTTCCTCTGTCTCTTTAGTCTTTTACTCGAAACATCTTTTTCTAGCATAGCTTTCTTTTCTTCCTCCATTTCCTTCTGTCTCTTTAGTTTTTTTCTCACTGCATCTTTCTTCAATCTCCCCTTTTCAGTTTGGGTTGGAACGAGCTTAATTTCTCTTTTTTCACCTCCTGGATTCTCGCTTTTCTCTCCTCCAATATTTTCCGTCGATTTACTAACGAATCGAATCGACGTGCTTCCTTCTCGTACAATTCTGACGTTTTCACTTCGTCAATTTTCTTGGATTCCAGCTGTGAGACCTATGCTGCGTAGTTCTTCCCCTCCTCGTCACTGATCACGGCCACGTCCAAATCGAAATTGTCTTCAAACGCGGACCAAGGCTCTGTGGGATAGTGACCAATCGCCAGAGTATTCTTGCCGTCGTCTAGTACAAAGCATTTTATCATCGTACAGTGAGAGGAAGGACTTGGTGACTTGCACTGTGCTGATCTCGTGGCTAATGCCGGTGATCTTAGCCAAAGTTCTCTTCTGTGCGGGAGTCGACGATGTCAGTTCGTGTTTATAATCGACAAAGTGTGAATTCCTGTTGACGAAGGACGTCTGAATTCCTTTTTCCTTCATGGTGCTCGCTCTCCCTTCAATATTAATGGCGTACATTTTTGCATGCAAGCCGACGAATTCGTAGATCGAGCACCCGCCATCTCATTCGTTATCTTTCCCAGGACCTGTTTGTTTGATGTGAAGTACAGAGGATGATTCACTGGATAATTACTCGCATCGAAACGATCGTGGTCCTGGAGCATGTCTTCATACTCGTCCTCCGTCTCTGTGTGGTAGCACAGTCTGTCGGTGCCAGTGAAAAGTAATTTCACATGATCCCCATATTTGGCTGGATGTACTCGTAATAGAACTCAAACATCGCTAGCTTCAATAGTTCCAGTATAGAAACCCCAGAGTACGTAGGCAGATTGCAAGTGATGCTTCGAGCATGCCGATTGATCTGAAAGAGATTCTCGTGCAAGATGTTGTACGAATCTGTGTGGGGTTGAGACGTATACTTCAAAGCCGTTCACGTGTTCGTGCACAACTTGACGTTGACTCGGTCCTGCTTGTTTTCCATCGTCTTGTAAAATACGGAGTTGTTCAATAATTTAAAGTAATCTTTTTCGAACGGGGCGGTCGAGAGCTGCCTTTTCTCCATATTAAATTCAATGTAACCCCTCATCCACGTCCTCCGATTGAATGCTAGGACTTGACGTACGCAGCGAAGAATCAGGCCGTGTCGCCGGTAGAATTTTAAGTTGCGGCAGCGAACGATGTACCGCTTCTCATGCAGGAGATTTGGAACGAGCTTGGTGGCTGGTTTGATCTCGTGCCCTATATCTTTCGCTAGATTTTTCAAGTAGGGTGATACGAACTTGTCTCTGATCTCCAGCTTTTTGGGGGCCAGAGAATAATCGTTATGACTGTCGTGCAGCTCTTGGAGATGCTCAAGATCGACTTCAAGTATGTAGCCGATTTCCGCATCATCAGGTATGGTATCGACGTCGAACATCCTTATTTCTTCCATCATGAGGTAGTGGAATCCAGACTATGGAAGAGGAACCCACATTCCAATCCGTACAAATTGTCCATATTTAGGTCAAGGATATATGTGGAAGGTCGGTTTGGATCGTAACGGTTGTTCATCAGGTGTTTGTTGTTTGCTTTCGCGTACCTCTTTCCTATGAACAATACCCCACCACGGATGCCAGAAGTGATCATTTTGTGTTTGCCGGCATGTGTAAACAGCTCCAGTTTGGATCGAACCATTCGGAGGAAAATTGACTAGCTGAATCCTAGAATCAAAATATGAAAACACGGATCCAACTTGTCTTAATCTACGCGTAACTTCCTGAACTCTTCAAAAAATGTTAGGACGGCACATGAACGCCCCATATCTGATCACCTTCCACCCTCCAGCGTCCAAAGAGTGCTTCACGCTCACTGGCCAGGAGGTCGTACAATCACTTCCGCCCACACACTCGAGACAGATGGCAACATGGCTTTGCATGGATCAATCCAGGTCCCACGAGTTGCAGCCAATAAATGGCAATTCAAACAGAAAGAATCAGTGTCAATCCTCATTCCGATTTTTGGAGAGAGCTATCCGGGGCCAGACACATAGGGAATTCAACAACTGTCACCCGAACAGGATGGATAAAAAAAAATCGATCGGACACTTGGTAAACTAACAAACTTTTTGAAAATCCGTGTATGTCCATTAGCGTCGACCACGTTTTGGAAAAATCAAATGTGACAAAGTCAATCTATGGAAATTAAGGTGAGAACTAACCATCGTAATCATTTTGGAGGGTCCCATGGACATTTCTCAAGCAGAAAAGTTAAAATTCCCAAGAAAATTCATGAAATTTTCCAACATTTCATTGTTTTTGAATGAACCAAATCTACCAAAATCGCCTACGCGACAAAAGCATTGGCGAACGTACAAAGCCGCCAGAAAAGAAGTTCGAGGGATTCTCCAATCAAAACTCATAATTCAGAATCTAACAGTGCAATCTATCGAAATTGATTACCCGGTGTATGATAAATCGTTGATGAATAATTTCATTATTACTGAAAATAATTTTAACCAAGTGTTGACATTTTCAAGTTGCCGATTTACGTACAATGACGCAATCCGTGTCCTTGAGCCACTGACAAGTTGGACTGGAACTACATCTGAGCACTGCCATCTTGTAAAAAAAAAGGACTCGCAAATTTTCATTTTGCGATTCAGCAATAGATTCTCCAAAGTCACGCCGAGTGGCAATTTGCAATT
>JAHWFP010183234.1:0-10916 GCA_023313725.1 Lithobius niger | reverse complement strand
TAATGGTTCAGGATGGTACCACAACCTTTGTGAGGAGGTATGGGAGGATGATTCAAGAATCGGTGTTGGACGCCTTCCTGTGTTCTCCTGGGATGTCCCATTCATTCTCCTTTCAGGTTTCGCAGGACTTACGTGGTAGTGACCACTTCCCCATAGCTCTTTTCCAGTGTCCTGGCCGTGTAAGCTTCGGCGCTATGTGTCAGCGGAGGACAGCTAGACTTATTATCCCAGCGGGTGCTTTTGGTACTTGGTCAGCCCGGTGGATCACCAAGAAGAGATCCAATGTTGTCAGTAGACGTGGAGGGGGAAAACGCGTCCCCATTTGGTGGACTGCCACTTGCAGAACGGTCATATGTGACCGTAGGCGGTCGTGGCAAAGGTTCCGTCGTTTTCAGTCCTTGGAAAGGTGGTTGTCATTCGTGGGCACTGCCACTGAGACGCGACTCATTTTGAGGAAAGAAAAGGCTTCTTTCGGCCAACGGTTGTGTGAAAAGGTTTCTGCAGGAATTTCCCCATCGTGTGTTTGGAAATTGGTCCGGCCACAGGATCAACGTTCCTTGGTGGCCTGGGTACTCGGGCAGGATGGGGAGGTTCTTAGAGGTTGCTCAATGGCAGAAGCATTTAATGAGAATTTTTCTCAAGTGTACTGCTCTCCAAAGGGTCCTGCTCCTGTTATCCAGCAGTGGTCAGGCTTGCCAGAGACTGATGCCCCCTTGACTATCCTGGAGCTGGAGGCAGCACTTTCAGCTTGCCGCACTGATGGTGCTCCAGGAATTGATAAAATTAGCTATGGCCAGCTTAAGAGCCTAAGCAGAAAAGGCCTCGAGGGGCTCCTAGAGGTCTTTCAGGATTGTTTTAATGGAGGGCCAATTCCTAAAACCTGGTTATTTTCAATTTTGACCCCAGTTCTGGGTAGAGGGAAAAACAGAGCGTCTGTAAAGAGTTATAGGCCCATTGCCCTTCTGTCGTGTGCCAGGAAACTGTACGAGAGGCTGTTAGTGAATAGACTGAATAAGATCCTGGAAAGCTCGGGAGAATTTTTTAATGCGCAATTCGGTTTCAGAAAACAGAGAGGTGCCCAGGATGCGATGATGTATTTGGAATCAGGGATAAGGGAAGCTTGGTTGGGCAACAAAATTGCTGTTGCTGTCTTCCTGGACATAAAAGCGGCTTATGATGTGGTGGATGTAGCCTGGGTCAGGCCGGCTCTGCAGAGCATGGGAGTTAGAAGTTGGGTGAGGCAATTCTCTCGCTGCTAGGAGATCGTATGTTCGCAACGAGAGTTGATGGTTTTTGGTCGAAAGTGAAAACAACCAGTAGGGGGCTGCAGCAGGGGAGTTGCTTGAGTCCGACTCTCTTTGCGGTAGCGATTAATGCGGTATTAAGGGAACTCAGCTTGCACTGCAACATTGTGGCGTATGCAGACGATGTCGCAGTGTGGCTGGTAGGACGCAACGTCACTGAGCTACTGGTCTCACTGGAAGTGGTTGTTGCCAGGAGTATCGACTTGTTGGCAGTAAGGGGGCTTTCCCTCTCTATTCCAAAGACTGAACTAATGATATTCTCTAAGGGACCTGCAATTCTGGGTTCTTTGTGTGTCAGCGGCACAATTGTGAATGCGGCTGCCTGCGTCCGGTATCTGGGCTATAAGTTGGATCCACAGCTGACGTGGGTTACCGACGTAGCCTGTGTGCAGAAATCTATTGGTGAGAGGCATGGGATCCTCAAGTCCTTGGCCTCCAACCAGGCAGTTGTTAAGAGGTCGGTCATCTTAGCTATATACAGAACGTATATTCGATCGTGTGCCATTTTTCACCTACCCTTTTTGCTTGGGTCGAGGGAGGCTATTAGGAAAGTGCAGGTCGCCTTGAACGGCTGCCTGCGTACTGTTACAGGGTGCCCCCCTCGACTCCTGTTCCCGCTTTGCATATAGAAGCCGGGGAGGTCCCGATTCGGATCAAGGCTGAAGAGTCCCTAGCCGCGCTTTGTCTCAGGGTGATAGGTAGGGGTGGTTGCGACCCGATCGCCAGACTTCTAGTACGGTACTCCTCTCTGGGTCCTTGGGCCAGAAAGAAGCTTGGTTCTCTCGGGTTGGGTGCGAGTCTACTCAAGCGACAGGGCCTAGGAAATTTCCCGGCTCCTCACCTTGTCATGGGAGTGCACCCATGGTCTTGGTGTAGTGATGTCCTGCCGCTCCTGGTCAGTGACTGTCAGGCGGTGCCAATTGCGGATTGCGTGGAGATCTACAGTGATGCGTCGTTTCACAGGGAAGTCTGGGAAGGAGGAGCAGGTGTGTACGTGTCTGGCCTCCGCCAAGAGTTTGATTTCTTTCTCCCATGTCTACCATCGGCATTTCTGGGGGAGCTAGTGGCCATTTCAATTGCACTGGACATTGGTCTTGATCTGCAGTTGCGCTGTTTCAGAGTGGTTTCTGACTCGGCAGCAGGTATAAAGTTTCTGGAATCGGCGTTTCGGGCATTGAATCTGAGTCACCCTTTGGTGGTTGAAATCGGGAAAAAGTTGGTGAGTGCGCTCCACTGTGGAATCTGTGTGTCCATCCACTGGACTCCTGGTCACACGGGTGTTTCGGGAATGAATTGGCTGATGAGCTCGCTAGACGTGGGTATGAGAGACGGAGTAGTCCTGTTACATTCCCAGTTACCCCTAAGGATCTCTCTCCAGTTCTGAGGAGCCTGGCCTTACAGGAGTGGCAAGAGGACTGGGATTCCAGCATAGTGGGTGAGACATTGTATGACATCCATCCCACAGTTTCTGTGCCCCGTACTCTGGATTGCCTCGCGAGAAGGGATGCCACGGTGCTGTCAAGATTACGGACTGGACACATCATGTTGCGGGCGCATGCGTTCAGGTTGGGGTGGGCCACCACATCAACCTGTGCCTGCGGCACTGATACTGAAACCGTGTCTCACTTTTTGTTTGTGTGTCACAGTTGGGCGGCTTATCGTGGGCCCTCCATGCAGAACTGGGACGTGGATCTGAAAGAGGTTCTTGGTGTACCCCCGCACATTTCTGGTACCTCAGCTCTAAGGCAGGTTCTTCGGTTCTGTAAGATGACCGGGTGTTTTAATTAGTTTTTCAAAATGTAATTCGAAGGTATTCAAGATGAGTGTGCACAGGATATTGCTATGGTTATCTGGATTAGGTATAAGTTTAGAATTAAATTATAGTAGAGTGTATGACTGCACAGGTCCTGTAGACTCTCAATAAATCTAATCTGTAATCTGTGGCGAATAGATTTTGGTGAACGAGAAGGTCTTGTTGCGTAAACGCGCGCTGATAGCTGTTGCATTCTCCTTCGTGCGAGAACAGGAAAATATGACAGCAGCAAGATACGACGACGTGAAACATCGGTTAAAGGAACGGTATATACGTCACACAACCACCTCGTTTTGCAATCGCGCAGCTTGGATTTGGCAGATGTAACAATGTTACCTGGGTAGCTTAGCTGTGACATCGTTTGGGTAAATACCTGCAGTCGTACGATCCGTGACCATTTAATAAGTCCTCCTAATGAATTACTTTCCCATTCGTTTATGAACTTTCATTATTGACGTTTGTCGTCACGAGCCGGCGAAGCCAAAAACGTAGCCATGTTGGAACTTCCGATGATTTCGAGGTTCTAGGTATACAAAAATGCAAGGGGAAATCCTTGAGTAAACACGCCCTCTAAAGGCGAGGATCTGTCTCGCGAGTACGAAACAGTTCAATGCATAAATGCACCCTATATTTCCTAACACAGATACAGCTTGCGAATATCGCACCGTTGATCTAATACTCGGCGGGAATAGCTTGGCAACTAAATATGTAGTAACTTGGTGGCAGCCTTTTTGGCTCTGATATCACTATTTTGATTGGCGGAAACTTGGCGGGTTCTTTCACCCTTGTGGGTTTTGTTTTAGATTATTATTTACTGGCAGTCGTACCAGGCTTCGCTCATGGTTTTCTTTTGCCCAGGGTTTTGTTTCACAGTGTTTGTCCTGTGCTTGGATTGACAGGTAATTTTACCCGCTCACTGTGACGGGTAATTATACCGTAATGGAACCCCTTTCCTCCCATCCTCTCCCATCATCTCATCGTCTTCCTCTACCCTTCCTCCGCATCCTCTCAATCTTCTTCCCTTCCTCCCCTTTGCTACACGAAATTGAATTAGATGGGTAGTTGAATTATATACTGTCTCTCCCCTCTCTTCCTCTCTCTCCCCATCCCTGTCTTCTCACCTCAGCTTCCTACCTTTATGGCGCGTTTATGCAGCGACTCGTCTTTGCATTCTGGCAGCTAGAACTCAATCGCGATGGCAAAGGTGACATTGCCATGGTAACAACGCTAAATGGATTAGCTAAATCCGACATCGTTTGAGTAAATACTTGCAGTCTTATAATCCGTGCCAATAATATAAAGAATTCCTCATGACGAAAGAATTTTCCCAAACGCTTCTGAACTCACGTTATTTGCTGCTTTCGTTGCGAGGCGGCAGACATAAAACCGCCGCCATGTTGGAATTTGAGGTGATTTCTAGCTTCTAGCTGCGAGAATGCATAAGCGAGTGGTTGCGTAAACGTGCCCTTATCAAGAAAACGAAGCCAATAGCAGATGCGAATTAAAACAAGTCTTATTTCCGTACCGAGGATACCGCGATATACCTTCATCAGATAGAGGTTAAAAACATATATAAAAACACCTTACATTATGCCATACGTGGATCACCCATGTTGGTGTGATGTGTGCCGCAGCAAGGATTGTGAGCTGCAAAATGGGAGTACTCCCTCAAGCAGCCCACAACCCTTGCTGCGGCACACGCCATACAATCATGGTGTGGCTGTTTTATTTTATCATCGGTACCTAAATACAAGACTGTTTTAATTCGCATGTGTAAAACAACAAATTATATGAAGGCAAACCAAGCATTGCTACATAAAAATACAAACAACGTTTCGAAAATTTTCAACTTTTATCATCAGGTTAGCAATAAAATTAAAGCATGGCAAAAGCCACTAAGTCATCCTACGTTAAAAGCATAAAACAGTTATTTAAACGGATAAAAACCACCAATTTCTCCCTCAAAAGAGGCAAAGTACGGAAAAGTACGACCCACCTGCTCCGTTGGGAAACCCAAGTCGCAAGGCAAGGTGTATGCAAATCATGGTCACGTGTTTCATAGGTGCGATGTATTCGTTATGGGGGTTGCACAATATGCCTGGCAAAAAGAGTCGAGTTTAAGTGTTTTAATGACAGGAAAATATTCTTTAAGATATTTATTATCTGGCCGCACTAAGTGGTTATGTACAGGTGGTGTATGTGTATATCACAAAACAACAAACACACACAAATTTTAAAGAAGTCTGTGTAATACACAAATTAAGCATCTACACACACTCACAAACACACACGCACGCACACAAATATTAAACATTTCAAACACAAACTGCGTTCACTTTCTAACATAACCATTGAGTAAAAACAGTCCTTGTTCCCTGGAATTGGAGTTCAAATCATAGAGTTGGTTGCGTTCGAGTGAGCTCTAATCAGTTTTTATTTGTTCACAACTGTGAGTATGGGGATACGAGCTCTAATGCTTTTTTTTTCTAAACGACGAAGCCGTTTTTTGTTCAGGTAATAGTTTACGATTTTCGTCCACCGAGCGAGCTTCCTATGTGCGTGGGCGTTTGGGAAAGGGGTGTCATTTTTATGGTTACCATAGAAACGAGACGTCAGTTAACCCCTGAGGTTAATTAAGTTCTCTCGAAATGAACTCGTTACTGGAGTACGCGACGTTGTCTGCTGCTTTCCGGGATGCCATTTTTTCCCCCTCTAGTCTCAAACGTGATGAATTTTGATGGGAATTCAGTGAAAACGCGCCTTGTAAGACCAAAAGGTGAGGCGCCGGCGGTTAGCACTTGAGTTTAAATGGCGTGCATTCGACGCTGAAGTATTTAAAGAGGTAGTAACACGATTTTGGCAGTTTACAGGATCAGCATGGGACGCAGCGAGCAGTGTTATTAAAAATTGGAGCGTTGAGCACCTCAGTACACGTTCCATCATTTAATAAACATAGAATAAATTTTCGGATCTGCTGGGCGCCATTACCGAGGCAAAAATTTAGAAAAAAAAGGAATGTACAAGCACCAGTAAAACATGAAATTGCCACGCCACACACACAAACACAGAAAAAAAACCATGCCTGCAATGAGAAGGATTCATAAGAAAGAGGAAGAATTCTGGAAAGGGTGTAAAAGTTAATTTAATGGTTCTCAGGATGGTGCTAACAAAATTATGCCGGCGCGCGCTTTTTTTTATTTTTCGAGAGGAGCGAGCGTAGCTCCTTAATGTAGTAACTCACTGGGGTTTCTTTGTGATAACGTCACACTAAAACTGGTGAACTGAATTTAATGAAATTTTATATGCTGACCAAGTACAATTTGGAGAGTATTTTTTTTTAAGATTGAAAATCGGGAATGTTTTGTGCCGGATTTTTAGGAAAATCTATCGGAAATTGTTAGAAACCCATTGTTAGAAAAACCAATTGTTAGAAACCGTTCTGGTGTGCGTGTTGTTGTTGCTGTTGTTTGTTAATGTTTGTTTTAGGGAGCTCGAACCCAAACTGGGTTATCTGCTCCACGACAACGAGACGGATTCAGCCGTCTAATTGTCCAAGTGGAAATCAAAATGGAAAATTGGAATTTCACATTAAGTAACGCGTTTTATAAACAAACAAAGAATGGAACAATTAAATACAGATGCAAACCTATTTACGTTGCCTTTTGGACTTAAATGTCAGACTGTATGAGCGGGGAATCGAACCCACGACCTTTGAAATCCAAGGCCGGAGTCCTACCGCTCAGCCATACTGACACGGCCAAAATTGCAGCAGTTTTGAGAATCAACAAGTCAGGTTCACGAGAAACATACAACCGCATTGTCGATCAACGAAAAATTGTTTCGTAGTTGATAATAAAAATGAAATGATCCGGAAAAAAACGTTATGGAGGATTCGGTACAAAAATGAAAAGGGAGGGAGAGGAAGGAAGAAGGGAGACAGAAGGGAAGGGGATGAAAATGAAAGGGAAGGATGGGGAAGGAGAGACGGAGTTGGGAGAGTGGGGGAGGGGACGGTGCAAGGATCAATAATTTAGATGCAGCTGCCCACCAACCCCCACTTCGGGGAAATTACCGTTCCCCTCTACCGCCGTAATCTCACACTCCGCTCCTGTATGACAACATGTAGTAATGGCGGCCATAGTTATTTTTATTCACGATTTTTCATATACGGTACGAGAGAAGTTTATTTTTCCGGTCCCAAACACAAACACATTTGGTTGCGGAAAGTTCACTATACGTTTTAGTGCTAGGTTCAGACGTTCAGAGTGAAAATGTTGCACGTTGTATAAGACTCTGTCTTTAGATTTACGTTTTTAGTTGCGACACGCAGCTGAACCAATGGCGGATGTAGAACGAAATCTTAGAGGAGTCCGCAGAATGATTTTCCTCGATGCAGATAATTACAGGCCTATCAGTCTAATTCCAGTTGTTGCAAAAGTTTTTGAAAAAATTATTTTAAACCATTTACAGAGTGAACAATTGCACCAAAACAAAAATCCACACCAACACGGATTCACCAAAGGAAAATCATGCAATACTAACTTGCTAACTGGAATCACTGCATGGAAAAGAAACCTGGACAGAAAAATTCCAACTGATGTTATCTATACTGACATCAAGAATGATTTTGGTTCCGTCCTTCATTACCAACTGTTATCCAAACTTAAATCTTGTAACCTTAACCCAAGATTTTAAGGTTACAAATCCAGAACTACAACTGGATTTGTGACTACGCTTCCAATCGCTACCAAAGAGCCACTTTCCGAGGTAAATACTCAAACTGGTTCAAACAGAAAAGTAAGGGAATCATTCAAGGTGGAAACCTTACTGCATAGCTTTTCAGTAAATTTGTAGAGAATATGCAAGAAGGTCTGATTAGCAGATTTCTCATGTATGCAGATGACGTAAAGGATACCATAGATCTGATACTATTGAACACTGAAACGCTGCAACAAGATATTCACAAGTTAGAATCCTGGGCACTTGACAATGGCATGTGCTTCCACCCTTCCAAATATTTCGTTCTACGTATTGGAAAAAAACGTGCTGCAGACTTCACTTATTCTGTTGCCAAACCAACCAATTTCTCGAGTTGACTCTATAAAAGACCGATATAATTATAATCGATAATGAACTGAAATTTCACTTACAAACTGAGCAAGATGTTTTTCGCTTTAAGTTCTGCTTTCACCAACTGGAATGCCGACATCACACGGAATACACTTAACCTTCATCCGTCCGAAAATTGAATATTGTATACAGGCATGGTCTCCATACTACGAAACTGACAAACATAAAATCGACAAAGTTCGGAGAATGGTTACTCGTCAGTGCAAACAGTTAAAGCAACTTCCTTATAAAGATCGACTTAAACAGTTGAAGCTCCCTACTATGCAAGAACGGAGAATAAGAGGTGACCTTATTTTAACATACCAAATCTTAAACAAATCGATTGACTTGCCCAGTGACACCGTTTTTAAACTCTCCAATGTCGGTTTCACTCGTTGACATACAAAGAAGCTTAAGAAACCAGCATTAAGAACTGACATTGGCAAATCATGTTTTACTGTGCGTTCCATCAGTAGGTGGAATGCTTTGCCTGAGTCTGTGGTGAATTCCACAACGCTCAGCAGCTGGAAGAGTCGCTACGACAAATTTTAATCCCTACACTGATGTTACAAGCATGTGCTTTATTTCAGTTTCACTCCCTTATTGTTATTGCTATTTTTGTCGTAATTTACGGCCCCCGCGCACTGGCGGCCAGGTCGTGCGGCTAGTGGTCGTCGCGGCCAAAAAACACGGCGACGTGCCGCCCGGCCACGTCCGTTTTTCACTGATAATTTTCGATCACGTAGTGAAAAATGAACACGGAGCAAGTATGGTCGCCCTGTGGCCGCCTGCACGCCGCCCGGGATCCCACTGGCCGCTGCGACTGACTGGCTGCCGCGGCCAAGTGCGCGGTGCTGCATATAACGTAAGCTTTCTCGTTGGCGGTAGCGACCTGGTCGCGTGGGGGGGGGGGGAATTGAGGCTTAATGGCGCGTCGACAACTTGGTCATTAGCGCCAACCTCAGTCACAGTGCAGTGGTCCGGGTTGCCACTGCACCACACATTACAGAGATGTTATCCAAACCCCTAATCTAAATCTTGTCATACATCTGTACCTCCTGCAAAAATTGAAAAACACCGGACAGGAGGACAGACTTATCGCCCAACTGACGCGCAATGTCATGCGGAAGATGGAACCGACGACGAACACCATCAAGATGGCGACAATCAACAAGTAAGTGTCGGACCGTAAGTGGCCGTCGGCACCAAGAACATTCAGGAGGGTCAACCCCCCGCAAAAGGAAACAGTGGGTAAGTCGGGTGAGACCAATTCGCAAACGGGCCAACACAACCTCCTCACGGCGACTGCGGCAACACGCTGAGTGCCACTCCTCGACAGTGCCTTTAATGGCCCGTAACTTATTACCGTCCTGTCCATCCCACGAGGCTTGCCAAAAAGCATGTAACCTCAGACGCAGAGTTGGAAAAGCGTCCGAGGGAACAAGCCTGAGATCCCTACCGAGAGGGCCAGAAAGGGCCCCTTTTGCTGCAGAATCCGCTTGCTCATTTCCATCTATCCCAACATGGCCCGGGATCCAGCAGAAAAGCACGGTTTTCCGCTGGCCAGGCAAGCGGGAAAGCAAAGCTTGGACACGTTGTGTCAAGGGGTTCCGAGGATTGTAATTCGCCAAGGACTCCAGGGCACTCATGGAATCACTAAAGATAATGAAATGCGTGCCCTGAAGGCCAAGGATCCACTCCACCACCAAACCGAGAGCCAAAAGCTCTGCAGAAAACACAGAATAGCCTGATGGAAGGCGATGGGCAACCGTCACTCCTTTACAAACACAAGCACAAGCCACGCCAGCGTCTGACTTCGACCCATCAGTAAACAGCCGCTGATAACCGGCGTACTGAGAACACAGCTGCCGGAACTCCTGTAAGTACCGTGCAGGTAGAGTGGAACCCTTCGGGAGGGATGCCAGAGCGAAAATGAAAATGCCCCTTGGGACAAGCCAAGGGCCTACTGGCATTCCCCCAAGCCTCAAGACGCTGGGCACCTCAAAGGCTATCTCCTGAAAGGACTGCTGGAGCCTATTGCGGAAATCACCCTTACCCACCCTGCGTCTACCGACTCGCAAGTCTGGCCCAAAAACCATGGACCAAGCAGGACTGGATTCCACAGCACGTAAACGCACAGCATACTGAATGGCCAGCTGTCGCCGACGAATGGCCAAAGGTGGCTCCGAGGCCTCAGCATAGAGGCTGACCACTGGAGAAGTTCGAAATGCCCCAGTCGCCACACGCAGGCCACTGTGATGCACAGTGTCCAACATCTGGAGAGTCGAGTCACTAGCCGAACCATACACCATGCACGCATAATCAAGTTTGCTGCGGACAAGGGCTCTGTAGAGGCGCAACATGGCAGCGCGATCGGCACCCCATGAAGTGCCCGACAGAACCCGCAAGATGTTAAGTGCCTGCAAAGACTTGTCTTTAAGTTGGCGCAAGTGTGGAAGCCAAGATAACCTGGAATCGAACACCAGACCCAGGAAACGTGCCTGTGGGACAACAGGAATCTGCGCCTGCCCCAAGTACAGGCAAGGATCTGGGTGCAGCGTTCGTTGGCGGCAAAAGTGAATGCATACAGTCTTGTCCGGAGAAAACCGGAAACCATTACTGACCGCCCAGGTCTGGACTTTGTTAATCGCCAGCTGTAGCTGCCGCTCGCAGGTCTGCATGCGAGCTGC
>JAHWFP010183232.1:0-22822 GCA_023313725.1 Lithobius niger | reverse complement strand
AACGTTCGAATGGTTAGGTTTGGTTAGGCTTAACACGGACTTGAGGAGGTTGGGGACGTTTTTTGTAAAAATGCTAATTCCTCACGATTAATTACGAATTAGTGCGTTTATAAAGTGTTTTTGTTGTATATATTCCTGAAAATATGCATAAGTATATTCATACGTATATGTAGAGAATTGAATTGGCTTACCTGACAATGCAGCCGACCGACCATCATGCAGCCGTTGGCAGGACTAACAAGGTTAGACTATATTTGTAATCTGGACTGCATCACTGAAATCGTTGGCCGGCGTAGTTTCTTGTTCACAGGTGGCCTTAAGTATTGATTTTACCTTAACTATATACCCAGTTTTTAGTATTTTCTCAACCCCTTGGGGTCGTAATTGTATTTCCATTTGTATTTCCTCCTCGTTTCTCGTGCAGGCGTGCTTGCCTATTATGGGAAACCTATTTAAGCAAATGTTTGGAAATAAAGTTGCCTTTTCGACGACTGGACTTGACCAGAAAAGATCTCCTGCCTTGGACTACTTTCTTCCGGGGAAAATTGAGTTGGGGGAAATATGTTAGGACTAAGTTAGGCCTACTGGAGAAAAAGGGGGAATGACTAAGGGTTAAGATTAAGCCTAAAGGTCCTAGGCCTCTCTTGCTGGGACTTAGAATTTAAGATGGATTAGTGGTTTAGTTTAAGAGTGTCTTGTCTGGGGAGATCAATTGTCACTAATCAATTGTCTTTGTTTTCAGCCTGCCATTTTGAGCTGCTTCTTTCAGTGAGTCCCAAATGAACCTAATTCCGCCTTAGACTTGTAAGTCGTTTTAAGGACAGGGGCCATAGCGTCTTCGCCGTATTAGCTAGCGAAGTTCGAGCAACCCCGATGCGCAACCACTAGTGGCTGCATAGTTTTAAGTCCCCATCCAACCCCCAACCGTTTAGTTCAGTCTAATGGCATGTCTCCCACTTTGCTATTTTCCGGGCAGCCGGTGTAGTCCCTTTTCTTCTCTTGACATGTTTCTCAGGTAGTGTGAGGTAAATGTCATTGAGTGTCGCCAGAAAGCGGCCTGTAGAATTTCTTCGATTGGGGTGGCATTGTGATATGCCCATGAAGTCGAGATTGCTCTGACCTCGTGTGCTGTTGCTCTCTCTCTGCTAAGATTGGCTTTATTGTAGGCAACGTCGATCATGGCAGCTGAAGTTTCCCCTGTTTGGAGGTCAACGGGTAGGAACAATTAGTTTCTGCCCCTGCGGATGTCTTCGTGTTGAGTTCTAGTGAGGTAGAAACGGAGCGCTCGGATGGGGCATAGAAGACGTTCTGGTTAATCTCCTGTTAAGTTCGTGAGTGCAGGGAAAGTTATGGGTTTTGTTGGTTCAGAGGGCTTTTGTGTTTTAGCTCGGAAGCCCGATCTTGGGTAAAGGGTTACTGAAGAGAAATTTGGGCCGAAGATGCAGTAGGCCGGGTCAGCTGAAAGCGCTTGGATTTCAGAGCAGCAGGCACTGGCTGCTAGTGTCACGAGGAAGATGGTCTTCCTGGTTAAGAGGTGAAGGGAGCTGTCTTGCATTGGTTCGTAGGGGGCTTCCATCAGGGATTGGAGGACAATAGAAAGATCCCAATCTGCAACTTTTCTTCTAGAAGTTGGATGATCGTTTTCAATGGAGCGGAGGAGGGCTGAGATGCGGTAGTCGTCTAGAAGGTTAGTTTTGTCTCCTACTTTGAATACTGAGTTTAGGGCTGAGCGGTACACAAGGATTGTTGAGCCTTTGAGCTTGTCGATGTCAAAGAGGTCGGTAAAGAATCTCAGTAGTTCTGGTAGAGTGGGGTTGATTGGATTGATCTCCCTTGCGAAACACCAATGAAACCATCTGGCCCAATGGCTGTCGTACATCTTGGTTGTTGATTCCCTGGTGGCTCTTGAGGCGATGCGGGAGGCATCGTCTTTATGAATTCCAGCCTTTTTGAGGAGTTTGATGATAGTAGCCACGCGTGAAGGTTTAGGCTGGGGAGGTTTGGGTGGAGTTTCGACCATTTTTGTTGAGAGAGAAGATCTGGGAGAGGAGGCAGGGATCTTGGTGTGTCCACCAGTAGAGACAGTAGGTGTGGGAACCAAGGTGCTGATGGCCATAGAGGGGCTATGAGCAGGAACAGGCTTTGGCTTTCGTCCGCTTTTTGTAGTACCTGTGGAAGTAATTTGAATGGAGGGAACAGGTATGCGTACAGGTTGTTCCATGGATACGTCAGGGCGTCGGCTGCCAGAGCTTGATCGTCGGGAATTGGGCTGATGTAGTGGGGAAGTCTGGCATTGTGCATCGTGGCGAATAGGTCGATCAACTGGGTGCCCTATGTTTGTGAAGAGAGATTCGCAAATGGATTTCTTGAGGCACTATTCCCCTGTTGGTGGTGAGCGGCGGGAAAGGGAGTCTGCAATGACGTTCCTGTTCCCTGGGATGTGGAGAGGAAGCAGGGTGATGTTGTTGGAAATACAAAGGTTGAGGATTGCTGAGGTGAGGTTGTGAAGTAGTCTGGACTCGGTTCCACCTTCCTTCTTTATGTAGGCTAGGGCTGTGGTGTTGTCAGCTTGTATTTGGACGACTTGGTTCTTGATGGTTGGGAGAAAATGTTGTAGAGCGAGGAAGATAGCACAGAGTTCGAGGTAGTTGATGTGCTGAAGTTTTCTTTCCCGCCAGGTTCCCGAAATTTCTCGGTTGCATAAGTGGGCTCGCCAGCCATGGTTTGAAGCATCTGTGAAGATGATGTGATTTGGTGGGGGTTCGTGGAGTGAGACTGTTTTGGTGAGGTTCATGACGTCCGACCACCAAAGGAGGCTGTTGCGAGGGAAATCGTCGTGGAAAGGGAACTGATGGTCCGGATTGAGGTGAGGGTTAGACCAGTTGTCGATCCGGTGATGGTGGAAGGGTCTTACCATCCATCGCTTAGAGGACCAGTGTTGCTAGAGAATCCATCTTCCCGATGAGAGAGTTTAGTTCTCGTAGGCAGAAAGTTTTTTGGTTTTGGAAATGACGAATGTGATGAAGAAGGTCTTCTACTCTGTCGGTCGATGGAGAGATTCGGGCCGATGAGAGATTGAATGAGGCGCCTAAGCACGTGAATTTTTGTTGCGGGGTGAGGCGAGATTTGGGAAAGTTTATGCCGAAGCCTAGTTGGTTGAGGAGATTGATTGTTATGTCTCTGTTTTGTTCGAGACGGTGGGGGTCCTGGTTGTGTAGGGCCCAGTCGTCGAGGTACGCAGTTGCTTTGATTTGGTGTTGGCGGATTTGAGCTAGGATTGGTTTTAAAATCGTGGTAAAGACTCTTGGTGCTGCATTTAAACCGAAAGGAAGACCGCGGAATTTGTAAACCTGTTTGGTGTAAATGAAGCGGAAGAATTTCGTCGCGGTGGGTGGAGCGGAACGTGCAGATATGCGTCTTCCAGGTCTATGGAAATTGTCCAATCGTTCTGCTTGAAGGAAAGATGGATGGATTCCAGTGTTTCCATTTTGAAGAGGGGGCTGTCGATGTATTTGTTCAATGGTTTCATGTTGAAGATGAGTCTTTGGCCCCCTGATTTCTTTGGGCGGGTGAAGATGGAGCTGTAAAACCCCGGCCCCGGGTTTTGTTTTTTGATGATTGCTTCTTTTGTTAAGAGGAGTGCAATTTCTGATGTCAGGGAATGCGACACTGGAGTCGTGAAGTTCCATGGAGGGGTTGTTGCTAGTGGTGGTTTCGAGAGGAAAGTGGGCCGAAAACCTTCTTTTATGATTGCGAGGACTTCTTGGTTGTGCGACAGGGATCTCCAGGCTGGGTAGAAATGGCGGAGTCTCGCGCCGACCGGGAAGCGAGAGAGCTGGTGACCGTCATTGTTTGCGGCGTGAGTTGTGGCCGCCGGGGGATGAGTGTCGGCTGCGGCGGTCGGGGGTTGCGGCGCGTTTCTGGTTGAAGCGTTGATTGGAGCGTGAGCGAGGTTGTCGGTCGGGCCAAAAGGGCTGTGTCTTGCTAGAGGAGTTGTCGTGACGTGCGACACTTGAGGAGAGCGATGGTTCCTCAGGAGAAGGACGGGCGTTCTGGTGCCTGTTCAGTTTGGCTGAGCGAAGGGCTGGCTTGTCTTGTCGGACACTCTTGGGTTTGCGGGAGATGTCTAAATGAGGTGCGAGTGTCGGGATTAGTCCGCGGAAGAGCGTGTTGGACTCATGAAGCGGTTGGTTGCGTAGCCGATGTCTAGTTGATTCGTTCAGGTTGTGTACCGTTTTAAAGGCAGCCGCTCGTAGGAGTAGCGTGTTATTAAATAACGCCCTTGTGGCCCAGTTTAGAGAGTGGTAGGTTGCAAAACTCGCCTTTTGGAAAAGTTGTGAAATGAGGGAGGACAAGTTCCGGATTTCTTCAGGGCTTGCGTCGGACGACAGCTTCTCACAAAGAGCGTTGACTGCGGTGTTTAGGACGTCGGTCTGTGAAGCGGCTCGTAGGCTTAGACGTAAACACTTGTCGTTGTCGTACAGGACGAACGAGGGCACTTCAATTCTTTTGGGAATGGTAAGGGCTGATCCGAAATCCAGCTTGACTTCGCTGCATAGGAACTCACATTACCGGTACGTATCGAAATTCTTGGGATTAGTTGCGCCGTAGCCGTTAGGTCGGGAGAAGCTTGATTAGTGGCCAGGACGAGGTGCTGGAGGATCGGTGTCAAACTGCAAGGGGTCGCCTTTGCCCAAGAGAGAGCCGCCGTTGCGCAACAGGCAGGTGAGGAGAGTCGTTGATTGGCCCAGTAGGCTGCGGGGTTTTGCGTCTTTGTCGCGGAGGGCGAAACCAAAGCCGGTTTTAAGACCTCTGTTAATCACTGGAGCGTTAGCAGACTAGGAAGGTTTATACAGGAAACAGTCTGGGACTGTATCTTCAACTGTCTTGAGGAGAGATGCGAGGGGAATGGTCGGATTGTCATTGTTGTCGTCCGGGAAGTAGATGTGCTTCGTGGCGGGAGGCGGCATCAAAGTGTGTCGCGACACGTTAGGGTTGACCGACACTGGTGAGTGCTTGCGTTTCCTTGCCGATGGATCGGAGGTGTGCGACACACACTTGCGGCTGTCGTGGCTCGTCATAGATGCGACCCTGTCTTGTGTGTTAGCCTGTCTTACAGATGAGGAGCACGACGGGGGAGGCATCGGAATCTTGTCGGTGAATCGATGGAAGACCGAGTCGACGAGGTTGTGTGCTTTGCTGCAGGTGATGCTGTGTTCCTGGCAAGACGACCTTGATGACAGGTCGAGTGGCGAGTTGGTGACCGACAGGCCCGCATGAGAAGAGGCTTCACGGAGCTTCTGTTTGGCATCTTGAAGTAGCGCCTTGGCGTGTCTTACGTCTTCTGCCAGGGCCGACAGAGCGAGAGGAGGCGGGGTGCGTTGGCCGTCTTTTAGCGGGGAGACATCGTCGTCATCCCCGACATGCACGTCCCTTGCAGGGCCGGGTGCGCAGCGGTCGTCGTGAACGGGAGGGATAGCAGGAGGAGAGAGAGTAGCATCCGAGGTCGGAGCAGTGTCCGATAGTGCGACATCCATCGTCAGAGATGAACAACACGGAATCCAAATCCAGGTGGGAGACGAGGTGACGGGAAGGAACCTCTGGAGAAAAATGAAAGCAGAGTCGAACCACGTTCTTGCTTATATAGAGAGAGCTTGTGCAACCCCGCTGTGCCCGGTACAAGGAATAACACCAGAAGGATGGTAAATTCAGGGTTTATTCCAGGGCCACGCGGTCTGTCCTCAGGAGATGTTGTCCAATGGTTCAAGGATGCTCTGATCAGGGCTACTAGCAGAGTGGCACGCTTCAGGAAAAGTTCTTAGCTGGTTAAGGACTAGCTCCCAGCGTTAGGCTGCAAGGGGCTGCAAGGCCTTAAGTACCTAGAGCTGCCGCCAGTACCTGCCACTGGTGGTGCAAGGTACTTCCTGTACTATATCCTGGTATCCCATGAGCCATGTCTGCTAGCAGCTACCCCTAGGGGCAGGCAAGGCCAGAGCCATCCTGACCACTGATCTCCAGGGACTGGACCGTACATCAAAGTACATAGCATTACTGGAATACATCAATAAAGATATAGAGTATACAGAATACATAGCATGGAGCCATAGCATCAAGGTAAAGAGGCCCACTAAGGCCCTAGCTTAAGGAGTAGGAGGAAGCAGTGAAAACCGTCGTGGAAGCTACACAAGCAGGAAGAAATGGAGGTGGAAAAGGCAAATTCACATTTGAAGGCACGCCTGGTACAAATAGAACACCTCCTGTTACACTAGTATTACTTGCAACTGGTGAAAATAATTGTCCAACATTTGGTAAAGTCAATGTAGGGCTTGACACACTAACATTTAGGCTTACTGATGTAGTATTTAGACTCAAATTAGGTGTCACTTGAACATTAGGGCTAGCTGGAGGAAACTGAGCTGCTAATCTTGATGGGGTAACTCCTAATGGTGATTGCACAACTTGTAGAATAATAGAGGTAGTAATTCTAGCTGCTTGTTCCCTTCTAGTCCTTTTCCCTATTTTATTAGTGTCCCAACTTAAATCCCAAGAGTCAGGTTCTAAATCTGGCTTAGATCTAGTAGACCTTGGCATAAAATCACACAATCTTGAAAGCTTTAGGCCTATAGGCTATGAAAATTCACTTCAAGGCTAAAATTCAGTAGCCTACACAAATCAAAAGTAATCCGGATAAAGTCTCAGCAAAAGTAAAAGTCAAAAGGCACTAGCCTACATAGGCCCACACAATATCTTCCAATAAAATAAAAAGCACTGACTGATCCAAATTAATCTTCACTGCAATATAAAAGTTATTGCTATCTCAAACACAGTTCACAATACTCACAACTACTCAGGTTGTCTCTTGGTCACTCACTGAAGGCTGGGGTCCCAGGTGAAAATGGAACACCCAAGATGGCTGCCGGCATTCCAAAAAGGCTTCTTGGTGAAAATGGGTCCTTTCCTAGATGAAAAATGGACGGCCGATGCACCCCTTGTGCAACCCCGCTGTGCCCGGTACAAGGAAGAACGCCAGAAGGATGGTAAATTCAGGGTTTATTCCAGGGCCACGCGGTCTGTCCTCATTAGATGTTGTCCAATGGTTCAAGAATGCTCTGATCAGGGCTACTAGCAGAGTGGCACGCTTCAGGAAGAGTTCTTAGCTGGTTAGGGACTAGCTCCCATAGTGAGGCTGCAAGGGGCTGCAAGGCCTTAAGTACCTAGAGCTGCCGCCAGTACCTGCCACTGGTGGTGCAAAGTACTTCCTGTACTATATCCTGGTATCCCATGAGCCATGTCTGCTAGCAGCTACCCCTAGGGGCAGGCAAGGCCAGAGCCATCCTGATGTAATGTTCTATTCCAGTGACCATTTGACTAGAATAAACATTATCGTTCAGGATGGCATAAGGGCAAACAATTGTATAAAACACTAATCAAGTATAAAAATAGGTAGGCTAAATAATAAGCAAACATCCAATTATACTGGGCCTTTAATCAACTCTCCGCTGTACACAATATTGACCCCACATATGGCCAATTAAATCAGTGACAGATTATTATGATTTGATTGTATGATTACAAATGATTTGACATGAGTTTAACGAATGGCATTACGGATTAAGTCGAGCGGTAAACCTAATCATTATTATATTCTCCGAGTTAAATTAAAGGAACTCGGGTTAATTTAGTAGCGTACGGATTGGTACTAGTTAAGCGTAAACACAATTAGCTATCGCAAATCAATCAGAATACTTAGCTCATTAATTGAAGCTTGAGTGCGGCCATAGGCCCACGGGTCGGCTGAGCGGCGAAGCCCCGTCGCTAGCTCGGCACGGAAATCTGCCTGGCGTACTTCTGGATTGCGGCCTTCGGAATTTGACTGGCGTGAACTAGTTAGCGTCTGGTAAGCTGCTGGTGATCGGATGATATCACGCATTCCGAGGTTCAGCTTAAATACTGTGGCGTTATCGGCCATGATCAATCCATTGTAGTATTGATTTATTATTGAAATGCTAAATATAGTAACATTTGGACAGCTTGGGCCCTTATCGTCAATTGGGACCTCTCCGCCTGTCAATCATTCTATTGTTGCGTTCGGGTTCATTAATTGTTCCCCATACGCGGCACTTTGAAGGTATATGCCGCCATCCCGTGTGGGAGGGACTTATTGTTATTCCACGTAGTGATCGATCATGAGCGACGATCTTATCGTAATTAAATCTACTTCTAGAAAGTCATTTAGCTTCTACGAAACTGTCGTAAATAATGTCAGCTGGTAATGCCATCTTTTAAACTCTAACAATAGGTGTAATTACACTTGTTCAGTCTCAAATGATCTTGCCGCCTCTCGGTCGTCTTTGAAGAAGGACTCCCGATTATAATTGCTATCTGGAGTCGTTTTGATCTATCCGAATAAATATTCGGCTCATGCATTTAATAAATGTATGATATTATGCAGTTATGCATTTAATTAATTAATTGTATTGTTTCTGTTATGAATATTAATTAAGCCATTAATTATTTCCCTACATAATCCCTGTTCATTCTAAAATCATGGTACCTTTTTAGTGGTTCCTTATTTTAGCTTCCAAACCCAGTTCATTTATAACAGAAACTGCTTTACATAATTAAGCAAAAATTTCGCATTCACCGGCGGCCCAAAGTTAATTGCCGTGTGACTAGGAAAAACGAACCTTTCTTTGAGGTAAAAAAACAACCTTCACAGAAATCAGGGCAATAATTATGTACTGCAAGATTAAATTGCTATATTAATTAAGCAATACTAGTCTGGGTGAAATTTTGGAATAAAATGTTGTATGGCTTAAGTGCATGCAAGACTCGAGAGCGCATTCTCCATGTGACTGAACTCAATATTTTATAAAATCAACTTTGTTGCTGTTGATCTGAAATAAATGATATTTCGTTTTCCTTGGGCTGGCCACATGGATTTGTTTACCCTCTCGCTTTCGACGAGGGAGGCGTGGCACTTTCCCATATCGTGTTGTGCTCTACTTTCGACCTCGAGTTGGCCGCTGGTCCGGCCAAGGTCGTTCAAGGCTGAGTGGGTTTTCTCTACCCTCGGTAATTACGTTGCCAACCATTTGGCCTACTTTTCTGCTCTAGCTGGGGGAGTGAAAGAAAACACAAGCGTTACTAGCTATGCTTCATTAACTTTCAACATTCTCCCTTTGAAATCTCGTTTCTTGCCTCTTCACCTTTGGAAGAAAAGCCACTTTTTATAGCCAAACGTGACTTTGATTTGCTCCCTTGGGCAAATAAATATTTAATAAAATATGGAATATCCATGGTTCGATTCGAACAGTACTATTTGACATTGTCAAATTTAATTATTTTCCTGTAGTACCAATAGCAACGAGATTTCATCGGAATACACAGTTTTCATAAATAATAAAATATCACATGCATGCCACATACATGAGTCGCCCAGAAACTTGTATGTTTCTGAATGTATCACTTGTTTGGTCTCGTATTGGGACTCAAACTGGCGACCAAGTTATCAAATCGGTTTCATCATGCTTTTTACTTAATTAGTAATATTTTCATGCTACATAGTAACAAAAGAAGCATCTGAACAAGGGAGGGGGACAGGATACCTGTTTTATTACCCCGTTAGGTCGTATTCGCTTAACCCCTTAATGTAAGTGTCATTTACTGTTATTCCCAATGAAAATTTTCACGATTGTGTGCTTATTGCGTACTTAATATTTAAATTGTTTCCACATACTCCACGTTTAGGTGGTATTTTGTTAGTGTCTGTATTTGAGTCTATGTTTCATTTATTCAAAACGGCATAGCGAGTACTGCAACTCATTCATATATGCGGTTCGTTTGATGTGGCGTGTACAATATTTTATGTGTTTTATTTGTATTTGTTTCACCCATTTTGACTACTACGAGACAGTTTAGACTAACCCGGGGGAAAGCCGTCAATCGTAGCTTATTGAGAAACGTGTGTATTCTTGTTTGTCTGTTTTCCCTTTTGACTACCAAGCGACAGTTCAAACCGACCAATACGGAAAGCCGTCTATCATGGCAATTTAAGAACCTTGTTCATGTATATGTGTGTCAACCCATTTTGACTACATGCTCAGGTCGAACCTAACAGTAAGGTTCCGCCAGCAAACATGAATTTTAAGAAATTATTGCGTTGCCTCACAATAAATATGTTATACCGCCAGAATTGTGATCTGTACAATTCTCGACCCTAATGTCGTGCGATGCTCTAGCGACTCGTATTCGTTACTAGAGTGCTTGTTATAGAGTGATTTGTCTGTAAGGTAATTACCTTGAAAACGAGCTCTTTTACCTGGAAAAGAACCGTTTTATGCCATGTGCTACCTGCACTGGTCCTTCTGAACTTAAGCGACCAGAGCACAGGCGTATTTAGAAGACTGGACTTCTAAAATTCCAGAAACCTACGATTTAAATTTTAAGTCGAATTGCAGCAATCATATAACATATTTTTTTTTCATTTATACTGCTGTATTATATATTTTATTCTAATTCGGGTTTGCACTAATCTGCCGGAGCACGGCAGTGTCGCATCTAAGCATTGCGAATTGCAAACTGTTTATTTTAGAAAATGCAAGGCACCCGTGAAATTCCCGGTATCTAAGCGTTGCATGGCAAGCTGTTTAACTTAGAATATGCATGACATGCGGAAAATTTTATCCCGGTATCTAAGCGTTGTATCTACAAACTGTTTAACTTAGAAATAGCACGGCATCCGTAACATACGGTATCTAAGCGTTGCGAACGCAAGCTGTTTAACTTAGAAGTTGCGCGGCATCCGTATAAATTTTCCCGAGAACCTAAGCGTTGCACGGCAAACTGTTTAACTTAGATTAATGCATGCTTCCGTAAAATTAGCGGTCACTAAGCGTTGCATAGCAAACTGTTTAACTTAGCATATGCCTGCTTACTTTAATTTTGAATATCTTGTTCAGAGCGATGTTGCATCGCTTATAAGGTGACTGGCACCGGAAATCAAAACAACTACATTTTTTTTTTCAATTAATGGGACGGATTCCGTCGGACTTCCATGTCACTGAGTGACGGTGTAACTACAGCATAGTTACCCTGGGCAAATCAATAATACGAGTTGGCCAGACTCCATCATTGATTTGCTAGGTTATAAGACTGCACTTACAACACTAAGTTCACATGCGGTTGTTGCCAACCAGGAAACAGTAGCTTCCAGCATGCGGTAGATCTTTCAAGGTGTTCACTACGACCTGAATAAAAGTGTGTAATCTGTTCCTTAGGAACTTACATGTGAGGCACTTCGAACTTAGTGTAACCGTCAATTTGAAGTTACATCTGGATTCCAGATCTTAAGCGTACCTCACTTCTAATCAAGTTGGATTCACATAGCGAATCATATTAAGTAATTAACGTTAATTGAGCTGTACCATAGGTAGCAGCAGTGCGATTACACGTTAGCAACTTTACAATTTGTAAAAGGAATGTTTTCCCACATTACTAATTTTACCATGGGTAACAGGAATATTTTCCAAAGTAAGAAGCTTCACCATAGGTAATAGCAGTGCAATTTTCTATGAATTGATAAGTTTTGCAATGAGCATCAGGAATGTTTTCCAAGTTAACTGAGTTTTACAATGAGTAAGAGGAATGTTTTCCCAAGTTAACTGCGTTTTACAATGAGTAAAGGAATGTTTTCCAAGTCATAAGTTAATATGTATTTTCCCATTAACTTAAAAATTTCACAATATTAAATTTGCATAGCAAGTGTCATTATTTTATAAGTGTCGTGGCAAGGAGGGGTGGGGTGTATGATTTACACAGATGTTTTCACCACGAGGCTAAGAATCACTTATCTCTATTTTCATTAATCCTGGATCATGATGGAATGATCCCTGTTCTATGATTCAGCCTCTTTTCTCCAATTTTCTGCCCTCCTGACACTTTACCACAATTCACTGTATGTTGCACAATTTTCTGAAAATACATGAATTTGGACTACATCAGTTATGTTATATTCACACATATTTTAGTTTTATCTGAAAGCATGTCACAATTACTTACACTTTTGTATATGTTTTTGTGACCTTATACATGAATTAAATGATTTTATTTCATAGAATAATGTTTCAGAATTTCCTTTTCTTGATTTAAAGAAAGTTCTGTATTTTCCCACTATAGGGTGAGTTCGCTAAATTTAGCATCTTGGGTGGGTAGCAACTGTTGCCATGGTCAAGGGTGAGTCGTCCTGACCTATTTTGACCATCCCTTTCACTTGCTGATGCTTGCCCTTGAGCATAAACACTCTCTCTGCTGAGGGAAGGGGGGTGGGCAATCACGAAAGTGGTCGGTGGGTTGAAAGGGTTGGGGGTACGGCTCTGGGCCATGCAGGCTTGATCTGACCTCAAAATGCGGCCTGGTCGAGGCCATGTAAACAATAGCTGATGGTCACTATATGAGCAGAGGGGGTGTGCTAGGTCCCTAGGAAAAGAGACGGCCCCCTTTTCGTGACGTCAAGCCTGAACTTTGCACCCATTGGTTTTGCCAATGTTCGTTTTTGGGTCACAATATTTCGGACCTGGGAAAATTCGGGGATTTTTCCAGCACACGAAGTTGTGTACTACTATCCGACTGATCTTTTCGTTTTCTGCTCCCCAAACAATTTCGACAATGGATCCCCCACAAAAGAAGCGAAGAACAACTCCGAAGGAGGAGAGGAGCGCGGTTGCCAATATGCCGCGCTACATGAAAGAGTTCTTGCAGCTCTTATCTTTGAACCTGATATTATTCGGTGTTTGCCTGGACCACTACCAGTACTGTGAGAAGACGCCCGCTCTATTTCGAGAGTGCCCTCACCGTACTGTGGAGGAAACCCCGTTTTCACCGATGCTGCCCGCCGAGGATCCCCTCGACTATGTATTACGCTTGCTTTTCATGGAGGTAATCTTGGAAAACCCTGGACAAAATATATTAGTGGATGGGGTTCCACCGGAAGAATCCTCACAGGCACAACAAATCCGGCTAAGTTCACATTTCCTGACCTGTAGCCCCATTACCGCACGGCAATGCCTACATTGCCGTTACGTAACGTTTCCGCCATTTCCGTTTGAGACAGAAGAGTTTGTATCGTATTTCTGGCGGGCGGTCAACGCCGAAAACACCTTCTTCATGCAGCAAAATCTGCATCGAGCGCTAGCTCAGCATGAAGAGGCCGCCCGTCAGCAGGTAGCTTTCCTGCAGGACAACGAGCCACCCAACGATCTTTTGGACTGTTTTCCGGACCAGCTGCTAGAGGGTTTGCCGCCGCTTCCGGACCTCGCCCGCATCTATCATATTCAAGACCCTGATGACATCGATGCGGGAGCCTCCGGCAGCGGCGTCCAACAGTGTCGTCGTCCTGGACCCTGCCGGCTCGATTGCCCCGTCTGCCATGATGGGCAATATGGTAAGAAATTTTCTTATTTATTAATTTAATGAATTTTCTATCAAATTTCGTCATGTGATGTTAAATTTAACTTCTATTCACTTGTTGGTTAATAAATATTACGTTTGATTCACTGGAAGTGGAATGATAGTATCAAATTTGTTTATGCAAAACATTTCCTGTTAAACAACCTCCAGAAGCTTATTTAAATCTTTATCGCAATAATTTGCGAGTTAAGCTTAATTATTGACTATAATGAGTCTTAAAATCTAATGCGATATATGCATTTAAGAATACCTTATTGCTTCTTGAGCAAGAAAATATGTCGTTTTCGACAAGTACTTTTTTGTTTCAAAAGTGTTTTAACTTTAATTTAATTCAATGGCTCTCAAAAGTAATTACTGAGTTACTTTAAAAAATGCTTATTTTCTCAAGTTTACTTGGTATAGGCACTATGAATTGTAGGCCTTTAGGTAAGTTACATTTACATGAAATGGTATAAAATCAATTTCTATTTATTTATATGTTGCTTTATTAACAACGTGGTGCTAATTTATTTAAAAGCACTAAAATAGGAATGTCTACGAACTGGTTTTAAAATGAATGAAACTGCAATTTTCATTTCATGATCCATTTCCTTATCGATGTGAAATGCAAATATTGCTTACTTATTAGTAATAATTTTAATTTTATAATTCATGTCCTTATGGATGTAAAATTAAACCCGTATAGCATAGCTATGAACAGTTCGTTCAACTTCCGTGTCATAATAGGTAGATAATTTTATGCCTTAAAATAATTAAAGTAGCATCTGCTTAGGACCTTCATCATTTTTTTTTTCTTAAATTTAAGAAATGAATGGCCTTAAATGCTGTTTATATTTCCTCTATTCGTGACAGGGAATCCGTGCCCTGTGGTGTTGTCGTTATTTATTTGTATAATAACTTTACTGTGGCTAGGTAGTCCGAACTAAGTTTATGAAACTGGACTCCTATATAGCCTATTATTTATTTATGTGGCACCGTTTCCGATTCAACAATAAAATGGTAATCTAGAATAACTAGTGTGTGAGTGAAGTGCAAGTACTGAAAATATTCAGTAGGGGGGGTTTATGGGGGGGGGGTGGTGGTGTTTTAAATCTTAATAAAATTTGTTTACCGTACAAGTATGCATAGTACGTATAAGTTAAATAACATAAACGTTAATTTTGAATGTCCGGTAACCATCCGGTAAATGTTGGGAATGTATGTTTACGAAATCCTTGGTTTTGAACCTTTAGCCGCAATGAGCGCGGCAGCGCGAACTAAGCGCTAAAGTAGATTAGGCTCTCTTGTGCGTAGGAAAATTAAATTTCCGTAGCGCGCTCGAACTCTAAGTGATGATTTTAAGGAAAGGTAGTAACTTATAGTCTTAAGGAATTTGATATTCTGTTCTTTTATTCTTAATTTGTTTTAAGTATTAAATCTGTTGACTGGGGGTGGGGGGGGGGGTAGTATCACTCACGAAGTTGTCATGCTGTTATAACAATTTATGTTGGGAAGGAATATGTTCATGTTGTATTCAAATGCTTGAACATCCTATTCCCGTATACCATTTTACAGTTATTTCCCTCCATATTGTTCTTATGAACGTGAGAGAAATTAAGGTAACAGCACGTATCGCCATATGCTAAAATGTATACTTACATTGAACCAATTTACATGTCAATTTCACATGTATTCATAATTTTTTTTTTTAATTAGATTTTAATCTTTGTTGTTCAATTTTCTTTATTTAGATGATCCAGAAAGTGAAAGCGGCGACGTGTAACGTCGTTGCCGTTTCCGTGTCTCGACTGCCCGCTACCCTGTAAGGGGCGTAGTCGAGCACGACATTGCCCGCCCTGTTTACAGGCCTGTATCTATTGTATATATTTATTTTATTTTTTTTTTTCTGTATTTTATTTGGTATGGTGAAGGGAATTGTCACGTTTTATATGATCATAGATCTCTGAAAGTTTTTCCAAAAATTTTCCTATTAATTTCTTAACTTTCTACATGAAATCTTAAATTTAGTCAAAATTAAATTTTGCCTGTTCGTAATGTTTCTTACGCATTTTATCCTGACCGAATATTAAATTCATACTTCTTAAATCTGTGATCGTACAATATTTTGTATGTACTGATTTCAATCCTTTTATTTCAGGAAGTGTTTTATTTCATATTTTGTACATAGTCAGTGTTCAATGTTTTCCTTTTTATGTCTTGACTATTATATATATTTTTTTTCTCTATTCATGTTGCAAAGTTATTTCATTTATGTACCAGAATCCTGATGTTGTCCGTGTGTTGTACATATTTGATTTCTACTTCGTTTTGCAACATTTTTAAATTAATGTTCGTAACCGTGACTTACCGTAAAGATTTAAGTTTACGTCAAAATTGTTTTCGGTTACTAATATTTTCTTCAAATACAATTCTCTAGTCCAAATTAGTAAGTTCAAATTAGTAAATTAGTCTTAAATTTTGACCATTTTAATAATTTCAATTTCTTGAATTTTCTTTTCTCTGATAAATTTATTTCAAATTTTCCTTCTACTGTAACTTATGGTTACGACATGGTTGTAAATTTTTTTTCTTACGATTTTCATGTCTTATTGCAAAATCCGTATTACATGTTTGTACATATTTTTTATTTCAATTAACCTTATATTAATTATTTTCTATGGTTTGCTATGTTTTTTATAATTACTTTTACGTTCATCTTATATCCTGTTGTAAATATTTACGTTTCGTGTGTTATGTTTTGTTTATACGTGTTTACGTATACTTATTTTTTTTTTCGTATTTTAATGTTTGTACATATGTTTTTCGTATTTTATAAATTATAGTATTTTCTTAAGTAATCTACGAGTTTCCGTCTCAAAAGTTATTTTACATTACATCCTGAAACATAATAGACTTAGCTATTTTCATGTATTTATACGATGTAAACGTGTTCAGTATCATGCACTGTGAGAATCGAAACTGCGTAGGTAACTGGTCTAGCAATCATGAGTTGGTTTCGGAAAGGAACTTCCGTTTTTCCTCACTAGGGTCCCCGCGTGCAGAGCGCGTGAACGCTCCTTCACGGTGACGCCATGTTTTCTTTGTTCTCCGTTGGATATGCAAAGAATTACTCATCCTCAACGTTTGCCTCTTCCAACTGCCGACGCAGCCTGATTTCTGGGGTAGTTGTACTGCTACGGGTATTATAACCATGCGTAGAACCAAGCATTCTTTGTTTATTTAGTTCGTAATCTATTTTACGATATTTATTTTGTAAATAAGCGGCCGATTTTGGCTCAACGCGTTTGCGTTTCTTAGTTAGGCTCGTTTCTGAACCGCTAGCTGCATGGTCAGGCTCGGAAGGCGTAAACGTTGGTGGTTGAATTTCCGATAAATGGTCTGTCGGATCTTCCAAAAGTTTTGCTATGTACTGTTGTAATTTTATTTCAGCTTCCGTCAAGGTACCATTAAGCTGTTCTGATAAATCCAAATCGGTAGGTCCGTTAAAAGGAACAGGTTGGTTATTTGTTCTTAGGAACCATGGTCTTAGATTGTTCACATGTGCGCGAACGACTCTTAATGGATCCAGAAAATGTACAATACGAACGATAACATCATTAACAAATTCCATTACTCTGAATGGTCCCGTCCATGCTCGTAATAATTTCTGAGAAATTTGTTTAATTGGTAAAAGTCGCGCAATAATACGTAATCATCGACCATATAACGGTACGGACGTGCTGTGCGATCATAAAAGTTTTGCTGTCTCTCAACTGCTTTCCAAGTATGCGCTCGAGCGACTTCGAATGCTGCTTGTAGTCTACTCTCTAGACGTACTATAGTGTCATCACTATCATAGCAGATTCGTGGTGGTTCGAAAGCTAATGCACTAGGCAATCTAAATTCTGAACCATGATGTAAATAGTGTGAGCTAATTAGCGTAGTTGAATTAGGGCACGCATTTAGCGCTATAGTTACTAATTGTAAATATTCGCACCAATTTTCTGGACAACTTGCAGAAATTTTACGCAATACTGTCTCTATTCTCTTATTTGCGGCTTCTACCGTTCCTCCTACCCACGATGTGTTAGGAGTGAAATTTATCTGTTTAATATTGAACAAATTTGACAATCTTGCCACAATAGCGTTGTTTATCTCACTCCTGTTGTCTCCACGCAGTTGCACTGGTGCTCCAAATCTAGCTATGAGGTGAGAAAACAACTTGTTAGCTATTGTTTCTGCTTTCTTATCGGGAATACCGACTGCAATTACGTAACGACTGAAGTCGTCAATTAACGTCATTATGTCGACGTTCCCGTGAACGCTTTTATTCAAGGTTCCAACGAGATCCAAGCTCCATGAATGACCTGGTCTCTGTAGGGGTTGATAGGCTCTTAGCTTAGCCTTTAGTGGCTTGTTAGGTCTAACGTAAGCTTGACATATTTGACAAGTTTTAACGTAATGTGCAATATCGTCCATCATTTTAGGCCAATCGCAATATAATTCTATTATTTCTCTAGTTTTAGTGGCTCCGCGATGTCCGGCGCCAGGTGTGGAATGGTAATCCCGGATACAATATGTCCGTAGAGATTTTGGTATACACATCTGTGCTAGATTGTGCATACGACCTTTATTTGGGTCTGCTAGTCGAAATCTGTATAGAATTCCGTCATAATCTTTATAAAAGATGTTTCGCTTGTTGTGAGCGTCGATCAGATCTTCAGATGACTGATCTTTTAGCCGATTAATTATTTGGCCTAAGAATGGATCGTTTCGTTGCTCCACCGCTAGGTGTTGTCGCGTCCAGTCAGGAAACTGACTGCCCAACACAGCGACTGGTATCTCTATACGAGATAGCGCGTCGGAAACCGCTAGAAGTCGGCCCGACTTGTGACGTAAGATAAATTCATATTCCCTGAGTTGAAGTAAGATTCTTTCTAATTTGGGGGGGAGGGTGGAGGCACAATAAAGATAGCAAATTGCTAAATGATCTGTTGTTAAAAAAAACATCTTACCGAGTAAATAGCAGCGAAATGAATCTATACAATGTATAATTGCTAAAATTTCCCTTGTAGTGGTTGTTTCCTTCCGTTCCGCCTCAGTGAGGGTTCGGGAAGTGTAGGCTAACGGATAGTTTATACCTCCGTGATATTGACTTAAACAACCTCCGATCGCTACTCCACTGGCGTCTGTTTCAAGAAAAAAAGGGTTTAGAAAAATCTGGGTGCTTAAGCGTTGCAGCCTTTATCATAGCTCGCTTAAGTTCTTGAAATGCTCTTTCTTCATGTTCGCCCCACAGAAATTTACAGTTTTTTCGTGTTAGCCTGGACAAAATCTGTGACATTTCGGCGAATGAAGGAATGTGTCGCCTATAGAAATTTACCATACCTAAGAATGAACGGACTTGCTTAGGCGTCTTAGGCGTAGGATAAAGTTGCATAGCCTTTGTTTTATCGCTATCGGGTTGTATCCCGTTTTCATCTAGCACAAAACCTAGGAATTTAACCTTTTTGCGTGCAAATTCGCACTTTTCAACGCTGAGTTTCAGTCCTGAACGAGCGACTAGTTCTAGAGTCGATTCACATGACTGATGTGAGTTTTTAAGATCTGGACTACTCAGAAGACAATCGTCAAGATAGACGGTACAATAGGCTCCTAGCACGTCTGCAAATATTTGTTGTGCACAAAATTGAAAGTGCGCAGGCGCAGTTTTAAGACCCATTGGGAGCCGGTTGAAGAAATAGGTCTTAGAATTAGCAGAGAAGCACGTCTTAGGTTTAGCAGATTCCGCTAGTTTAAGTTGATAAAAACCAAACTTAAAGTCTAAGCGTGTAAAATATTTAGCTCCGCTAAGGTGAGCCATGGTTTCTATCACAGTAGGTATTGGAACACTTACACTTTCAACGACAGAATTCAAGCCGCGTAAGTCTACGACTACGCGGTAACCAGTTGGCCTTCTCTTTATCATTAGACAAGGAGATAACCATCCTGATTTTCCTTCTTGAATTATTCCTACTCTCTGCATTTCGTCAACATATCTATCCAATAATTCACGTTGGTGGAATGGAACTCGGTACATTTTAGAACTTACTGGTTGTGACTCGCCAGTATCTATAGAAACTTCGTACCCTTCATAACATCCTAAGTCAAAATCGTTCTTAGAAAATGAATCTTGATGAATTTTAAGCATATCTAGAAATTCTCCCGTTTCTTCCTTGTTTAAATCTGGAAACGTGAATTTATGTTTCAAAATTTCCCATTCCGCACGAGTTCTGCCTTGGATTTTGGCTTGGGAGCGTCAGTTAGGCTACTAACTGGCACCTCCGATGAGCTTTCACTCGGTTTGGATTGGTTTTGAGGAGTCTCGATGGGACTTGAGTTTTGAGATACCTCAATGGGACGTGCAGTTTGAGATTTCTCAATGGGACTTGAGGTGGGCAAATTTGAATTTGACGAGATTAAAGAAGCGTCATCCTCGTACTCGATAATAGCAGTCGTGTACGTACCTAGGATAGAATTCGCCTTTAGTTCTACGTCTAATCCATTAAGATTTATACACATAACTGGAATAATACCTGTGGGAGTTGTGTTAACAAGACTGTGAGCAAGATGTACAGGAAATTTGCCGTTTTCAGGTTGGAATACTCCTGTCTGTATTTCTGGATAAGGAAAATGTAAACTTCCCGTTATCCTACTCTCACAATTTGCTGGAATTATTTCGTCTCTTAACAAAGATACAGTAATATCTATTAAATGTTGTTTAGGGGTACAATTCCATGTATATTTAGGATTATCATCGGTTTCTACATCTGTAGCTACGTTAAGTGTCGCTACGTAAATGTGATTGGGTTTATAAATTCCCTGTTTAATATTTCCTTATTTTGGTTATAGGCTACATGAGCTAATGCTGGTGTAGATGACATTTGAAATTTTAAATCGCCTATAGTTAAGACGTTATCTGGGCAATTTAATGCTAATGAATCTGATTTATTTGACATGAAATCGTATCCTAATAGTACTGAAATGTTACCAAATGAACCGTCAGGAACGATAATAAACTCTTGATTTCTAGAAAATTCACACTTTTCTACTGTTGTTACTATTTTCCTATCAGTTTTAATCTGACGATTTCCGACCCCAACCAAGTTGACTGGTGTGGTCATCGGAATTAAATGGCATTTAACTCTAAAATCATTAAGCATGCGTTGTGCTGCTGTGTTCGTAATTAACGAAAGTGAAGAACCTGTGTCTAATAAACAGATTTCTGGCCTATTACCAACGTCAAACACTAAGTGTGGACGTGAATATTTAACCTTAGTTTTATTTAAAACTGTGTTCACTTGAACGTTATCAGCGTTAAGCGTTGTTTGCCCCGAATTGAGCGCTGCTTCTCGTTGCTGCTCCGACTCGAGGCTAGTATCAACCTCTGACGCTAGATGGTGCAGCTTGTACCACCTGTTGCCTGGTTGAGCGGAAATGCTCGTGAGCAAGTTTCCTCGCTCTCCCAACGATGAGTATTTCGCTGGTGACGCATTTGGGTCGGCAACATTCTTGCTGTCCCAAAACGTTAAACAGATTGTAGGCTCAAACGTTCCTACAACTGTTGGAATTCTAATTTTCCAATCTTTCTGCGTTGTCGGTGAAATACCAATAGATGTGCCCGAAGGCATGTTAACTCCGTCTTTATAAAATGAGTCATCCGTATGTTTAAACTGAACTGTGCGTTCGTGACCTAATAAAGCAATAACTATCGGCTTTTTAGTATCAACTGGGTTTAATTCGGAATGAAAATTTGTAGAATCTAACCCATCTTCGAATAGAGTTACTACTACAGAATCACAAGTTAAACCATGTTTAACGTTAACTGTGTTTAAAGCATTTGTAAATTCATTTACGAGATTTTTGTTACTCTCTATAGCCCTTGCTACATATTTTGATGGAATTTTGCCAAAATATGACGCTAAACGTGGTAATGCTAGCGTGCGATCTGGCAAAGCAAGTTTTTGCTGGTGCCATTCGACGTTTGAATAGAAATCTAGCATTAATTTATTTGCAACTTCTTCTGAAAATAATGAAACGCATTTTACGTTTAAAGAATGAGTATTATTTATATCATTTGTTTGATTAACAGGAGTTTGAGCTTGAACTGAGCTGACGTGTGGATTTTGATCGTCATTACTGCTCCGTTCTGACTGATTTAAGTTTAGTTCTGAATCCCTGTTCATATTCAGACTACTAGCTCGTTTTTTGAATTGCAATTACTTTGACTTGAGTCATTGTGCTCATTTACGTCTGTAGCGTGTAGTTGAACACGGTTTTGGCTGTTGTTATTTTGCCGTTGCTGATTTTGGTTCTGATTTGGATTTTGATTTCTATTTTGGTTTTGGTTCCTCCCATAATTATTATTAGTATTACCGGAATTCTGATATTGTTGCCCATTATTGTAATCATTGTTACCGTTATTGCTAGCGTTAGTTTGGAATGCATATGGGTTATTTTTTCTGTTGAACTGAATAGAATCCCTATTTTCAAAACCAGAAAAATAATTTCCGCGTTTACCACGGTTATTTCCCCTGTAACGGTTACCTCCGCGACCGTTTCTGTTGTTAAATTTATTTGTTGGAAATCCTCCTTCCTGTTTAAATTTGTTCCAACGTTGTCGTACTGTATGTAAGTTTTCGTCTCTTGTACGACATTCTCGTTTTATATGCCCTGGGGTTGAACAACGATGGCAGATTTTACCTTGATTTACGTTAGTGTTAATTGCGCTAACTTTAGCTTCGACATTTTTAGGTTTAGCATTGCTAAGCTTAGTTATGCCTTTCTCTAAAGAATTCATTTTATCTAGCATTGTGCCAAAAGCTAAATTGTTAACTTCCGCATTAGAAAGTTGTTTAGTGCTTGATTTATCTGAGTTACGATCATTTTCATCGCCTTGATATCCAGCTAAAACTGAACGTTTATAAATGGCTGAATTATACGTATCCCTGAACGTAGTATGCATTTGCGATGTTACATGAGTTTCAATTTCTCGTGGCATGGCGTGTAAAAATACTGAACGCATACCATCATCCTTAGCTAATTGTTTAAAAGCTCGCTGTGCGTCCGAATCGGAAGGTTTAACTCTCCAAAGTTGTGAAGCCATTTTCTCTAGCCTGGCAGCGAAAAGTTCGATAGTTTCTCCCTGTTTGAGTCGCGCCGTGTGGAACGACGTAGGTGTGACGATTTCACCTCCGCAACCAAATCTATCGACTAAAATTTCTTTAAAGCTGTCCCAATTTCGGGAAGTGGCTATATGCGGATTCATGGCTAAATAAATTGCAACTGGGCCTGTACATTTACTACATGCAGCTGAAATTAGTTCGGAATCTTGTAG
>JAHWFP010183165.1:48427-67039 GCA_023313725.1 Lithobius niger | reverse complement strand
TATTGTTATATCGGACGTACGTAACGTATTCTTACCGCAATTCTTGTGTTTAGTTATGTGCAACCTTCACCAATGTCGGTCGCCACTCGCCAAACGGCGAGGAAAATTCAGCAGTTGGCGACTTGGTTTTTAGAGCTACTCGCTAAAATGGCGACTGATTAACAAACCCTGCTGCTTAAATTGTCATATCTCGGGAACCGTATTAGCTAGAAACAAGCGGTTTGCGGCGTTGCGTGCAGAATTACAAGGGCCCTCCAACCAAATGTGCAACAATGTCGCTAGCCACGTTAGTTGATTGGAGAGTTAGATTAATGCAAACAATATTTCAGCATTAAGTAGTAGCACACCTGCTAAATTGTTTCTACATGGCGAGGAGGTAATGGACAATGGCGAGTGCATTTTAATGTCTACCGGCCAAATGGCGAGTGCCACACAATTCATATTCGTGAAGGTTGGTTATGTGTAAGTGATCCAAAAGTCAAACATGCATGTCAAAATGGATGTAATTGCCCTTTAAATTCTTGGTTGAATTAACATGTCACCACTGCACGATTTTGTCGTCTCATCACAGTGCCGTTCAACCTGGAAATCTGAGCTCACTAAAGAATATTGTCATCCACAACATCCCACTAGGCAGAGCCGGATTTATAAGTAGGCCCGGGCCTATAGCGGCACTTTTTCAGGGGTGGCATGACAGCTTAAACATAATTGTACGCACGAAACGTTCGTGCGAGTCTTGCGGGCGCTTCGCCTTTCGTGAAAATTTATTAACTAAATGCTGGCGCCATCCATTGTTAGAATTAATCTAACCGTAGATCAGACTAAAAACTTTACAAAATACTGTATGTTGTATCGACCGATTGAGCGCAGGATCGGTACTATAAGGTACGTGAATAGGGCGTACTAACTTTTTCTTTACAGCGTAGCTACGTTATTTACAAACTTTTCATTGCGTTGCCACTTTGTGTTGGGTTGATTGTCGTGCATTGATCGTAGTAGCGAAATAAAATGAGTAGCCATGAGTGAGTGAAACTAAGCGGCACTCAGTATAAGCTAATCTCTAAAGTTTCTTCAAAAAGTTCAAAGGGCAATGTAAATCGGTTGCTTTTAATTACTTTGCTCAGTAACATAGCATACTTTATTTTTGCCCTACGTGACTTTTACAGATCGCAAAACGAACAGACAAATTATGAAAGGTGCTGGTTGGGGGGGCTATATTAAACATTCCGTAGGAGTCTGGGGAAGGGGAAGTTTTGGGGGCAGTGAAAAGCGGCATTATGGTTAGGCCTACAGGCGGCAAGAGCTTAAATCTGGCCCTGCCACTAGGCCTAAGTGAGTGGGCTATACAGTGCACATCTCGCACGTTCTGTCTCGTCCTGTCATCAACATTTTCACTCCCGCTTGTCACAGCTAGGAAGTCCCTTTTCTAAATCAAGCAAACGTATGCGATCTAAAATGGTTTGAAAATCGAGTATGTGAAGTTCTCTCATGAGGTTAAAATTTTTAACCATCATCAGGTTCAAGCTCTGCCCCACCTACATGATGCTGCATTGTCATCTCTTCGTCCTTTCCATCCAAACTTGTCATCTCCACTGTCCTTCAGTCGTCATATTTTTCATCCCTAACCAAGGGACGTTCTTTTTGCATGGCTACATTAATCACGCAGATGGTTGACATCTAGAAAGTGAAACTCGCAACGATCGCTGTAACTCCATCACTCTTGAGCCCATCATTGGCTCTTAGGGAAATGCATCTTGACCACCTCATCTTG
The DNA here is from genome assembly GCA_023313725.1 of Lithobius niger. Lineage (NCBI taxonomy): Eukaryota > Metazoa > Arthropoda > Chilopoda > Lithobiomorpha > Lithobiidae > Lithobius > Lithobius niger. The sequence continues at coordinate 65,268 of JAHWFP010183165.1, read as the reverse complement.
TTTACATTAAAGCGCTTCACCTTCTCAAAGTCACTTCTCCTCACTTAGTCAAGTGACAACACGCAAGCCACAGGATTTCAATGCTGATGACTCTCAGCAAATTAACCCAGCCCACGTTCTCGTCCTCTAACATTCTGAAGCTGCCACTGTGTGTGTGCACCTTACCACAAACACAGACCTCTCAGCCCTTTTGGAACAACGCCCTGTCTGCCCAATCGGTCCACCCATCGAACCACTCCAACCACCACAGATTTTAGGGAATATCAACTCGGCCACCTGATCATGCTAACATGGGAAGTGCTTCACCTCCTCTTCTTATTCACTTCTCCCCTTGCAGTCGAGTGACATCATGCACTCCACAGAACTCGTATGACCCAATCGTGACGTATCTGTTCTGTCGTTGCCCACATTCATCCTCCAACTCGCTTCGCATGTGATCGTGATCACACAGTAGTTAGTACATTGCGTCATAACCGTATTAACCCAGGTTCGAATCCTGGTCTTAGCATGGAATTTACTATTCACGACATGGACTCCTGCCTCTGCCTTGCGTGTACACCTTGCCATTAACACAAGCCTCTCAACTTTTGGACCTTCATCCTCAACTCTGTTGGCCTGGCCACCAATCGCAAGGATTGACCGCTGATTACGCATCATTATTTCGTTCAACGCAAAATCCCCCCCCTCCCTCCCCCAAAAAAAAGACACGACAAAAAGGAATTTTACAACCGCATGCACTGACCGCCAAGTCTGCACTAGCACACCCTTCGAACACCCTTCGAAAGCCTCACCATCCTCAACCTCTGACCATCACCACCTTCACCATCCTAAACTACGTTAAAAAATCCTTTTGCAGTAGGCCTAGCCCATTTACAATAGAACATTCATTGTGTCCCGTACAATTCTTAATTCCAATCCCTACAGAAGTTACGTTATTTTTATACCACGTGCAACGAATGAAATTGAACGATACACAATCGTAACATACAGCATCAGAATATTTAGGTATTAAAAAAAATGATGGAATTTATACGTCACACAATCACCTTCTCTTGTTCTAGCTGAACCATCAATTAAAACGGAAACGCCCTTTTGCCTGCCAAGAAAAATAATTGTGCTTCCTGAAAACTGCTAACCATTATTTTGCGATTGCTACGCAAATTTTTATTTTGCATCGCTATTATGCTACACACTTTTTTCTGGACATTTCAAGCCCTGCTCCTTCACCGAAGCTCCTTCTGCAAGCGCTAACGTCTTCTCGGACTCTCCCTTACAACCCAGCCAACGCACCCCGCCGGCCGAACCCATGGACCTATCGGCTCTACGAGAGGATTTTCTACGGGCGAAGGACGTCTACCGTGAAGCCAAGAAATCCCTCCAGTGGGCTACTGCCACTCTTTCCCCAGCCCGCAACTCTCCCTTGGACCTGTCGTCCAACTCTTCCCGAATTGGTCGAAGTGTCCCGCAGTGAAGTCCGGCACATCGTCCAGGAAACGGTCCGTGTGATGCAAGACAATCCCATGCCGCCTCCCTCCTGCACGTCGTCTGCCAGACACGCCCGCACGCAAGCATGGATCACTTCCGCCTCCAGCCGTGACTCGGCCAAGCGCGGCTCGACGCCGCCCGCCGGCAGCCAGAAGAGACACAAGTCATCTTCTCCCTCTCGTCCGCAAGCTCCCTCTTCTGCCGTCCCCTCGGCAACTACCGTAGCTCCGCAGCCAGCCATCCCTCCCTCGTCCGGCAAGAAAATCCACTTCCCAGACGACGCCGCCGAGGACCAGGTCTTCCCACTAGCTGCGCTTCTCAAGACGGTCGAAGAAACCATTCCCGACTGCTTTCTCTTCAAGCCCTCACAATCATCCGACGTTCCGGCTGTCAACCGTGGGCTGAAAACTGGCTTCGGCTTTGCCTTCAGAGACAGAGACAACAAACCCCGCAACCTCCTCGGGCAATCCACCATGCTGCTAACCTGCCTCTTCCGCAATGAAGGCTCCCTACTCGGCAAGGGCGATCCTCTCGTCCTCGACAAGGAACCATCTCCACCCCGTCCAGGCCGTGAAAGCAGTTTCTTTCGTCCGTTAGGCGATGGCGCCACAAACCCGAACAACTTCGCAACCTACCCGGAATGCGAATTCTTATGCAGTGAAGTGAAGATGGATTTCGGCACCGCTCTTTCCATCCCGAAGAAAGCTGACATCCCAACTTTCGTCCTATACGAGAACGACAAATGTCTCCGGCTAAGCCTACGTGCCGCTTCCCAAGCCGACGTCCTCAACACTGCGGTGAACGCCCTATGCGAAAAATTATCCTCGGACGCAAGCCCCGAAGAAATACGCAATCTTTCGTCCCTGGTAGTGCAGCTCTTTCAGAAGGCGAGCTTCGCCACGTATCACAACTGGGCTACGCGAGCCCTCTTCAACAACACTCTTCTCCTCCAGGACATTGCTCTTTCGTCCGCAAACAACCTCAACGTCTCCACGATGCACCGGCTCCGCAACCAGCCCATCCACGAGTCGGACACGCTCTTCCGGGGCCTCATCCCGACTCTCGCTCCTCACCTTGACATCGCTAAGAAACCGAAGCCATACAAGCAAGTCTCTTCTTCCTTTCGTCCGGCTTCAAAGAATAGACAGCCCTACCCTCGTCCTCTCCTGGACAACCGGGATATGACGCCGGCTCCCTCTCAGTCCCAGCGTCAAAATGACTTTCGTCCGAAAAACCCGCAGCCCTTTCGGACCAACCAGCCTCGCTCTCGTCCCGCCCAGCGCAACCAGAAGCGAGCCGCCACTCGTCACCAGGCGGCAAATCCAACTTTCGTAAGAGCCAACAATGACGCCTCCCACCCATCCTGTCTTCCAGTCGGTGCAAGATTACAACTTTTTCTCCCAGCTTGGTTACAACTTACAAAGAACCCAGAAGTTCTCTTCATCATCAGACACGGCTTTCGTCCGAATTTTCTGTCAAAACCACCGCTCCTTCCCTCACCACCATGGGAATTCTCCCCACCGTCAACACCACAACTTTCGTTCGAAGTCTCAGAACTTCTGCGGAAGGAGGCGATAAGGGAATGCCACAAGTCAAGCCCGGGCTTCTACAGCTCCATCTTCACTCGACCAAAGAAGTCAGGAGGCTCCCGGTTGATATTCAACATGAAACAACTCAACAGATGCATCTCAAACGACCATTTCAAAATGGAAACCCTCGAATCCATCCGTCTTTCGTTCAAACAAAACGACTGGACAGTTTCGATAGACCTAGAAGACGCTTATCTCCATGTCCCACTCCATTCGACCATCACGCACCTCTTTCGGTTCATCTACGACCAAAAGGTCTACGAATTCCGTTGCCTTCCCTTCGGCCTGAAATGCAGCCCCCAGAATTTTCACATTGATTCTCAAACCTATACTGGCTCACCTACACCAAAACGGAATCCAAGCCAGCGCCTACCTGGACGACTGGGCCCTCAACAACCCGGACCCTCTCACGCTACAACGAAACATGGACAACACCATTTCTCTTCTAAACCAACTGGGCTTCGGAGTAAACTACTCAAAATCCCGCCTTATACCAGCCCAAATCTTCACCTTCCTGGGAGCCGCCTTCGACCTCCGCACAGCAAGAATTGCCCCCTCCCCGAAGCGAATAGAAAATCTCCTTCTCCACACCCGTCTCTTTCGGGCGAAAACAAGTTTTTCTCCTCGGGAACTAAACTCCCTCACCGGGAAGATGGACGCAATGGCAAACCTCGTCCCCTACGGCCGATGGATGGTAAGACCACTTCACCACCACCGCATAGACAACCGAGCAATCAATCAGGACCACCCAGTCGAGCAAGTCCCGTTCAGTCCCGACTTTTCTCTGGACTCCCTCCTTTGGTGGTCAGATGTCACCAACCTCACGAAGACCCAACCTCTTCACGAACCACATCCCGAGCTGCTGCTCTTCACGGACGCTTCGAGAACTGGCTGGGGTGCCCATCTTGGCACGCAAGAAACCTCAGGCCTTTGGCCATCAACCTGCACGGATCACATCAACTCCCTCGAGCTTCGGGCAATTTTACTCGCTCTACATCATTTCCTTCCCAAAATCAAGGAAAAAACAATACAATTCCAGTCCGACAACACAGCTGCCCTGGCTTACATAAGGAAATCCAGATCACTTCACCACCTAACATCGGAAATATTCAACCTCTGCATACCGCTTAACATCACATTCCTACCTCTCCACATCCCAGGCAACAGGAATGTGATTGCCGACTCCCTGTCACGCCAGAAACCTCCGACGGGAGAATGGTGCCTCAAGAAATCCATCTGCGAATCTCTCTTCACCATCTGGGGCACTCCGATGATAGACCTGTTCGCCACGAGGCACAATACATAAGTCCGATCCCAGACGAAACAGCAGTAGCGGTAGACGCCCTAATGTTCCCTTGGCACAACCTGTTCGCCTCCCTCTTCCCCCCCCCCCCCTTCAAACTCCTCCCTCAAGTTCTTCGAAAAATACAAGAAAGCCAGAGCTTGTTCCTGCTCATAGCCCCCCTCTGGCCATCGGCAGCATGGTTCCCACTACTTCTAGAACTTCTAGTCGACATTCCAAGAAGTCTACCTCCTCAACCAGATCTTCTGTCCCAACAGAAAGGAACAAAGCTACACCCGAATGTATCCAACCTCAACCAACACGGGTGGCTACTATCATCAAACTCCTCAAAAAGGCTGGAATTCATCAGGAAGAGTCCGAACGCATCGCCTCAAAGGCTACAAGAGATTCCACTAATCGGATGTATGACAGCCACTGGTCAAAATGGATTCGTTGGTGTATCACAAAACAAGCTAATCCTATCAACCCACCTCTTCCCACCCTCCTAAACTTCTTCAGAGACTTGTTCAACATCGACAAACTCAAAGGATCTACAATCCTAGTCTACCGTTCTGCTTTAAACACTGTCTTCAAAGCCGCCAACAACACGAACCTACTTGACGACTACCGAATCTCAGCCCTCCTCCGCTCATACGAAAATGAAAGACCCACTACCAGAAGATCGATAACAGACTGGGACCTTTCACTCGTCCTCCAGTCCCTAATGGGCGAACCATATGAACCCTTACAGGGCACCTCCCTTCACCTCATGACCCGCAAGACGGTCTTTCTCGTCACGTTAGCTGCCAGCCTTCGTTCTGAAATCCAAGCCCTCTCAACAGACCCTGCATACTGCATCTTTGGCCCCAACTTTTCTTCTGTCACCCTATACCCAAGGTCAACATTCAGAGCTAAAACACAGAAACCTTCGGAACCACCGAAACCAATCACCTTTCCAGCTCTAACCACCCTAGTTGGAAACGAACCGGAACGCCTTCTGTGTCCAGTTAGAGCCTTACGCTTCTACTTAGCCCGGACACGTCACGAAGACATCCGTCGTGGAAGAAACCAACTCTTCCTCCCAGTCGATCCCCAATCTGGTGAAACATCACCAGCCATGGTATCAAGATGGATTAAGAAAACGATCGAAGCAGCCTACGAAAAAACTCAATGAGAGCATGAGAGTGACGGCGCACGAAGTGAGAGCTGTCTCCACATCCTGGGCCCATCACAACGCCGTCCCAATAGAAGAGATCCTGGCAGCAGCATCCTGGCGCCAACAGACTACCTTCACCTCCCACTACCTGAGGGATATGTCAAAAGAAGAATCAGGACTACACCGGCTGGGACCGATCCTCGCAGCCAGAACCGTGGTCAACCCCCCATTAAGCACTCAGAACACAGAAGCAAGCCATCCATGAAGGAAGCAAGCCACCCAGATGGAAGCAAGCCATCCAGAAGGAAGCAAGACCCAAACAACGGTCCTTTTCAGGGCCACCAAATCCTACGAAAGAGACCAACCTCCTGTTATCACCCGTTCTGAATAAAATGCAAATTTTTTCTCTTCCAAATAAAAAGATTTTTGGGGGAACGCCTGCTTGCACCCGTCAGGACGGTGCCCGCCACTGAAAGTGACGAGGTCTACTGATAATGCTAAATTATCAGGTTAAGATGTTTTGGCAACAAAGAAAGAACATTTTGCCGGCCCCCAGCCGGCTAAAAATGGTTTCTTTGTGCCTAAAACATACTTAACCTAACTCCCGCCCTGCCTCCCCTCTCGAGTCACCGCCTGACATATTGAGAGTAAAATGAATGCCGATAGCGTGCACGCTGTCGCTTTTATAAGGGAGGACTGCCGCGCGGTAGGGGACATGCAAGCAGGCGGCTGCGCACCGGAAGAAACCTCCAGGGGAACATCACATTCGAGGAATGTAATGCTAAATTATCAGGTTAAGTATGTTTTAGGCACAAAGAAACCATTTTTAGCCGGCTGGGGGCCGGCAAAATGTTCTTTTTATCCGTTTTAAATGTCTGCTTTATGCTTTTAATATAGGTTGACTTAGTGGCTTTTGCCATGCTTTAATTTTATTGCTAACCTGAAGACGAATATTGGTAATTTTCGAAACGTTGTTTGTATTTTTATGTAGCACTGCTTGGTTTGCCTTCACATAATCTATTACCGTACTTTTTACTCCATTGCTCATTAAGGAAAATATACACTACCTGTAAATACCCACTCAACCTCCCCTCTCGAGTCACCATCATGGCTGACATATCGTGAGGAAATGTAGATGGCTTGCTAATGCCGTAACACCATATATGGAGGGCCTGCACATACTGGATCCGCGCATGTGCAGGTGGGTGTGTGACCTGGGTGTATCGTGATAGTTTTGATTCCTCCAGGGTAATAGAGCATCAGGAACTGAATGCTAATAAATTTACAGGTAGTGTATATTTCCTTAGGCAGTAGAAACCAATTTTGTCCTCCCTGCCAGGTAAAATTGGGCTTTTTCTACCAGATCTCAAGCTTCTAGCCCTTACTGTTAAGGAACTATGCGGCAAAATAGCTGCTACTGTGATAGAAATTTCTTTATTATCAACAAAGTTTTGGAACCTGTGCATCCGCAAGGCCATGTCATCTGTACCACAATTATTTATAAGAAAATTTGATATGACAGATGTAAGGCCTCACTAGATTAAAGTGTTTTTACCTTAGAGTCCGATTTCTAAAAAAATAGATTGCTAATTACCGGCACGAAAATTTCCATTACCTGTAAATTTTTGCATTCAGTTCCTGCAATGCTGTTACCCTGGAGGAATTAAAACTCTTTAGATCCGCCCAGTCTCGCAACCCATCTGCGCATGTACAGACGCAGCGCAGACCCTCCAAAATGGTGTTACGGCGTTAGCCAGCCATCTGTTTTCCTCCAGCCTCCGGCCAAGTCACATCGCTGGTTACCCGATTCGTCTCCTATGCTTGGAAAATCCGTGGTTTTGCTTCTTCGTCGAAAAATCCTTCGTTCTCTGCTTGTTTTCTATCATCCATCCTTCACTGGACTCTCTGAACTTGTTTCTTCGTTAGATGATTCTCCTTCGGCCGGCAAACATCTTTCACCTGTTCGACCATCCTTCGTGAAAGAAGATCCGTCGCCTCTAGCGTTCGTGGCCTTACGCTTAGTCTCTCCAGCACATCTCGGCTGTCTTTGGTTCGACGGCAGCTTTCAGACCCTGTTGCCACCATCCTGCTGGAATTCGAAGACCGAGAATTCGTCATTCAACCACATTCTTTACCTTCCGTTTCCATCTTCCTCAGTGGCTCCTATTCTTCTCGTCCATTCGTCTGCATATTTACGCGGCCATCACCATCCTTCGCCTCGTTCGCTGACTCCTTCGTTCTTCCATCGCGATTGCGCCCGCCTCGATCGTTACCCTGTGCCTGATCCTTCGATTTGGATTCATCCTCTGGCCACGGAGCCCTTCTTGTCTTCACTGTTGTTCCCTGCTCCTCTTTCGTCCGGGACAGCGATTGCTTTCTTCTGGCATCCTTCGCCCGTTCGCTTGGTGCACTCTTCCTTTGTGGTACTTCCTTCGTTGGATTCATCCTTCACACGAAGGATCCTCCATCGCCCCCGCTTTAGTCAGAATTCTGTTCGCCTTTGTCATTCATTCTGGTCTCCCAGCCATTCCATGCTGAATACTCCGGTTAGAGTCCGACTTGGACGTGGACGGGCAACAGCTTGAGGTTAATGGGTGCTGTGCCATCTTCACCATCCCACCGGAACCTTTTTCCGGCCAGCTCAACCTCCCCCACCCTTGGTTCCACTATGGGGTTTACTCTGATGTCTGGGACCGAGTCGAATAGAACCGCGACTAAAGTAGGTCAATTCACCCGCTTGCATTCAACATGCCCTCCTCCTCCGTGGGTTATGCACATTGGTCCCTTCACTCCTTCGACGTTGCCACAACGAATTTTCGTCACCTTCAAACATGTATCATTTGTTTCTTGTCACCGAAGTGCACTTCGATTTGGAACGGCTCTTCGCTTAAAAAAATAATAAATCGACATTCAATCTCCTGTCTCCGAACTCTAGGCTGCATTGCCCTGACTCATAATCTTGCAAACGTGGACCTCACACTGTCTCTTTTGCTTTTTCGGTTTCTCCCAGCTCCCCTCAACCGTGGAAACCACAAATCACTCCTGCCTCAGTTGTTGGCTTACCCATGAACAACTGCAGAACTCTCGCTTTTCCATCTTAAAACATGATGCTCTTCATCACCTCTTTCTTCACGCATGATCAGCCCCCTTTGGCATTCGTAGGCTTTATCTCTCTTCCCTGCGGGTTCTCCACCACTCCAGTTCTTCCGCCCTTCGGATCCTTATCTGGCGTGCATCCCGCACACTCGCTCGCCTGTTTCCGTGCGTATCATCTTGGCTCCGAAACGTGGTGGTGGTTTAGCAGGATCATCCAACTGAATTCAGGGTTGGTACTTGTCTAAGGTTAAGAAGCCTGACAAGTGCACTTGTCCTGCCATCGTTGCAAGTGCAAAATGTATGACCCTCACACCACGTACCAAACTATCGGAAATGCCATGTGAAATTTGCTTGTCTATTTCGTTGAAATATTGGCCGTTAATCTGCGAAAAGAACAAGGCTGCCAAACTGCGCTCCACATAGATTCAGAACAGGAAGAACATCATTGGACAACAATATCAGGTGACTGCTGCCTCTGGCGTAACTTCGTCCCCACTTCCTGTGAATCCACCACCGTCATCGACGGCATCATCATGTTCAACCTGCTTGTCGGTCAGAGTTTTTTCTGTTCCGACTCCATCTAAACCACAGGGGATTTTCTTCGGTACCCACCACCTATCACAGATTCGTCCAATTCCACTTTGGCTGGCCACTGTTCCTGCCTTGGCTCCCTCTTCCTAGGCTGTGGTACACCTCCTCCAATGAACTGTGAACCTTCTTCAAGCCGTTCATTCTCATGATATGACCACTTCTTCCACCTTAACTGACCCACCAACGAACGTTCCTCAACCCTGCAAAAACTTCTTGTGGTTTGGATTCGGACTCTCCTCGCAAATTGAATTCCTTTCCTGACTTTTCTGACACAAAAGTGCTTCGTTCCATACTTAAACACAAGTTGCAACTTTTATCCAAAAGCCTCAAACGGTTACAACGAAACGCTTCACCGATTGCCAAACGTTTTCTTGAACAATCCATTCAGCTCGGTAATGCCAAAAAGGGAATTGATGCAATGAAGTTGAACATTGAAAATCCCACAGCCGGTAACAACAAGCTTCATCACATACTATTTAGCGGACGCTCACATGAGAAAGATGTCGCCTCTTTCTCGACCTGGTGCAACCGGCAGAAAACCTCAAATTCCTGCTTCTTCTCGGAAACCTTTTAAGCTTCATAGCCCACAACCTCCAATCCTTAAACATACTCCGAAACGTTCCAAAACATTTCAAGCAACTCCAAAACCTTTCAAAACGGTCCTTCTCTCCCGGTGATTCCTACCCCATCCAAAAGATCGCCTGGGAAGAACAGAGTGATCCCCATCTTAAACTTTACCAAAGTAACCCACAGTGAAATAGAAAAGCCTAGATCAAGGCCAATCTTGCCATGCCGCCTGAAAAGTTTGTTGCTCGTCATATGGCAATTTGACAATGCCGTACATGTATTACCTTGCAAATGAGAAATGAAGAAGCTCTCTCCGGCTGGAACCCGGTAACTACCATGCCTGGATTGCCGCTCCAGAGCCAAGGGCTATTCCTTTTCCTTCACAATTCACATCCCCCCCCTAAATCGTCCCCCCCCCCCCCCCCTTCTGCTTTGATTTCCACCAAATTTTGGGACGGAACGGGTGCTCCCATGTTAGCCATGAGATTCTTTCACACTTAGTGACTGATCTACCCAACTCGTTTGTGACCATCAGTTCCGATTTGCTCTCATCGAAAATCAGATGTTAATTATTGCCCTTCTCCTGCTCCGATTATTCAGGCCCTACTCTTTCTTCTTTTTCCTTTAAAAAAAAGTGAAACTTGCGGCAAATACTTTTGCCTTTACATGAACAATTGTACTGTTTTCTACCATCCGTTATCTCTTATCACTCAGCCTCTATTCATCAACCACAGCTTTTCAACTCAATCGAAGACTCTCAACTGATCCCCATCCACATTGTTCATCACCAGTGGAACCAGATCCTGAACATTTCAACCTTGTTCACTTCATGGACCCTCAACACCTCTCTTCAGCATGCAAGCAAGCTCCCAATCACCACAAGGTAATTTTTCCCCTCCAAAATCCAATGAAGACTCACCTTACTTCCGCTCCGGTGATGATCGTTCCTTCCCACTGCAGGTAGCCCTAGCACATTAAAATCTGCTGAGAGCTTTCCCTCACCGGGAACCCAGCTCGCACCCTTGGGAACCTGTCATGTGGTGCCCACCACTATCTGATTGACGATGTCTACTGTAAATGCAAAACTTTACAGGTAGTGGATATTTTCGTGCCGGCAATTAGAAAGCCCAATTTTTCCGAGGTCAAAATTGGTTTCTATTGCTTTAAAAAAAATATACACTACCTGTACCCACCCAACCTCCCCTCTTGAGTCACTACCATGACATGTCGAGAGGAAAATAGATGGCTGGCTAACGCCGTAACATCATTTTGGAGGGTCTGCACTGTACCTGCACATGCGTGGATGGGTTGAAAGACTGGGCAGATCTAAAGATTCGTCCAGGGTAACAGCATTGCAATACTGTAGAAACCAATTTTGAACCCAGAAAAATTGAGCTTTTTTTTTTTAGACATGGATGCCAAATTTATTGAGGAGACATTAAATTAATTTGGTGACAATGTTTCACACTTATTTTGGTTGGTCTATCAGCCAATGGCAATTAAAGAAAAATAAGAATCTGCGCCTATAGTCCGTAGACAACCAATCAGTTTACCAGCCTACAACTGTGTCCTTCAACGCCATCCAAAATGGGCTGCAACTTGCAGCACTGGTTTTGTACTAAGTGCCAATCACGCACACGTGGTTCTAGATGCAACCCCACTTTTAGAAGGCAAGCAAAAACGAGGTTTGCACACCTGTGGATCAGTAATTCCCGATGAGATTTAACATTTGAGCCATGTGACTGGCCAATAAGCTATGTAAGCATCTGTAGTTGGTTGCGTATTACGTGAAGTCTGCTATGCTGTGGGTTCTTTTTCTCCATAAAGGACAAGCCCCCCCCCCCTCAAATGTTGAGTGGTTTTTCATCTACTAGACTATATTACATTGTAGTTTGTTATAATTATGCTCCAGTGGTGTATAAATGTATAGTGGGCACGATCAAGGTAGGACACATGTCGCTCTACATTCAATTGGATGTGTGTTTATGTTCAGTTGCACATCTCTCGCTTGCAGTACAAGCACTTCATTAACCTTAAACTAAATTCCAGTTATTTGCAAATAAGTCTACTGCATGGTGGTGTTGGGTGGTACACCTGTTCACTGTAGTAACACTAAAATTGTAACAATAGTTCAGTTAGTCCTTGTGTTATAGGGCTCAAAACAGTGCAACTATCAGCCAACTGGTAAATTTGGAATTCTAAACTCCACAGCACCATTATACCAGATACTGCCTCATGTGTAAGTCCGGGGAAAACCGAGTACCTGGGTAGTAAGCTTGGTACCGGCACCAGCTGAAATATTTCTTGTATCTCCCAACACTATTGTATGGTGATTTTTTTCCACAAAAATAAACAAAACCCCGCTTAGAGTTTTACAGCCTGCTAGTGAGTTAGTTTTTTTTTAATGAACATTATGGGATGGGTAACGTTTAGTGCTGTGTCAGTTTCTCCTTTTCTGAAATGTTTTTCTTTTTCTTTTTAGTAACAAAAAGTTTTGGCTTTTCTTTCAAAAATCCCAGAATTATATTGTGACTAGCCGACCTATTAAGGTTATGAGTCTAGAAAGTTTCTTGGTCAAAAGTGGTGTAATGACTTTTGTAGACACCATCATAGAATTAAACACACTCGGACTTCTTATTTATTTATATTATAAATTACATAATTACCGTAATTGATTAATATTATAAATAATGCCATTAATTGATTAGCCTTGGCTATATTAATTATTAAGTTCCAAATATATTTTCTTCAGTCCTAGGATGGTACACAAAATGTATCCTGAAATTTGTTTAGGTCCATAATATATTTTTTAAAGTTTTTGAAAATAATTGAAAATAGGGACCACTTTTAAGAATCCAAACTGCAATTCGAATTCCGAAAAAAGTGGTATTCTACATTTTCGAAATGTTAGAAAAAGAACTTGGTTAAACCTTAATCTATTGTTGGTGGGGGGGGGGGGGGTTGCGGTTTAATGGCGCATCGTTTCAGCAGAACATGGTGATTCTACTTTAAAGAAATTCGCAGACGACCTAAAATTGTACTCCCAAGTGGTCGATAGTGACACGGTTTTTTGGTTTCCAATCGGAGATTGACAACCTTCAGTCCTGGTCGGCGAACTGGCAATTACCCATCGCTCCCCTCAAATCCTTTGTAATGCATGTATGTTACCATAACCTCCATTTAGACGACTCTCTGTGTGGCTCAGTGTTGGAACAAGTCAAATCAGTAAAGGATCTTGTGGTTTGGTTTACTCACGACCTTAAGTTTTCAGATTACTGCAATCAAATTGTCAATGTAGCACGTAAACGTGCTGCAATGGTAAAGACATTTTTTAAGTCTGGTGACAGAAAAACCCTTGTTTGGGCCTTTAAGGTATACGTGTGACCGTTACTTTAATATGCCACCCAGGTTTGGTCACCCTATCCAGTGAAGGATATTATTAACATTGAATCTGGCCAACGCAGTTTTACCAAGTCATTGCATGGCACTCGCCACATTTCTTATCGTGAGCGACTAAATCTGCTTAACATGGATTCCCTCGAATTGCGCAGGCTGAGAGCTGACCTAAATTTCACTTATATTTTGTTACGGGGCGACTTGTGCCAACTTGGTGATTGTCTGTTTGAGCTCCGATCATCTGATCGTACTCGTGGCCACCCTCGTAAGTTGGTCGTGGAACGCTACAGCTTGAATTGCCGCAAGTTCTTTTTTTCGAATAGAGTCGTTCACCCCTGGAACGCATTGCCCAGGGATGTCGTTCTTGCCCCTTCCCTTGAGGTTTTTAAACGGAGGTTAAAAAAAATTGACCTTGGAGAGTACTTGCAGTGTTTTTAACTTTTTATTGAACAATAACCTTCATGTGAAATTATGTTTGGTAGATTTTTTTTGGTTTATATTTACCTTTATCGTCCCTTATGAGATTTTACTTGTACGTATTTTGTTATTCTTTTCTTGCAATTTTTAGCTTTGTACGTGGACCAATATTAGTGGCATCTGAATTTATGCCCTTTTGTATTCCTTTCTCCTTCTGAGAATAAATATATCCCCAGAAGCAGAATATTTTCAGCCATTCTGCGACAAGCTTTTTACAAACTAAAAACGGTCTGCGGGAAGAGGTTGGTGTCTCCGGGTTACAGGTAGGGTGTGAAGGTGGAATTTTGCATTGTGCAAGTTAAGCCCATTTAGGTTTATGAACAAGTTTCTTGCGAGAACTTCTTTTCTAGACCTTTGTAGGTTGTTTTTGCTGAACAACTTGAGAACGACCAACCCTATCGTCATGACAATAGCACCATTCAAAAGCTCTGTAAAAGACGGTTAAAATGGTGTATTTGAATGTAAAAATCGGTCAATTTTTGGCGAAGTTATCGAAAAAAGACCAAGACAGAAAACAGTGCAGCTTAAATCGTACTGCTACACCGCCAGCCGTACTGCGACGTAGCGTCGCGCGTTGCTGTGAATCTGCTACAGGGAATATATCTTATTTTGTCCATAGCTAGATCATTAGCACCAACCTCAGTCACAGTGGTCCAGGTTACCGTAAAACTACGATCGAAAGCGAAGAAGGTATCCGAGCGGTGGTTCCAAATGGTGAAGCTAAATTTTGTAAAGTTGGGATATCGAGCCAAGATCATGAACAGGGCAATGACTGAAGCTAAGAAATGGAAACGACCCAAGACAAAAAAGAGAGTTCAACAACAAGACAAACCATTGGAAATGGTTACGTATGCAGGTAGACGCGAGATGATCCAGAGGGAGCTTCACCAACATGGAATTCGATTGCTTCTTTAGGCACCAACCCACCCTGAAGAATCTGCTGTTGAACAAAATTAAAGGCGCGGCTGTATAAGTACAACCAAGGAAAGAACAGTCAGTAAAAGAAAAAAGACGAACAAAAGAACGGGGACCAGAAGAAAGCAACCAAAGATAGGCCAGAAATTGTCCCACAAAATGCAATACAGTACTGTACTAGGTCCAAGCAAGGGAACAACAAAGAGACGACCCGAACCAGAAAGGTAACTTATCTCCAACTGCCAAAAACAAGTGCAGTTGTGTACACAATCCACTGTGCAGGTAGCAATAGCATCTACGTAGGAGGGTAAAAAGGCCGAGTTTGTCAGAGAATTTGTGAGCACCTTGGAGATGCCAAGGAAAATGTAAAGAAGAATGGCATAGCTGTTCACAACATGAAAACTCAACACGAGATTGAGTGAAGCCAAACGAAAGTAATCCTCAAGTTGAATACAACGAACTAGGCACAGTTGAAACTGATGGAATGTCTCGCAAACCACCTTTGTGACAATGGTTACAAACTGACGAACATTCACGAACCAGCGCATCAAAATGTGTCCAGAACCACAACACAAGAGCTCACGAGAAGCCTCGCTGAGAAATCGAAGAGCCCATTCATGCCATAATAGATGGAGAGAGGGAGCCACTGTCAGCCCTGCCAGACAGTTGACTCACGCAAAAAAACCAAATGTAGCTACCCGATAGCACATGTGCCTGATGAAGGCTGAAGACAAACAGTTATCATACTTTTGTGAGCAGCCGGAAATTCGCAAGTCAATTTTGTGTGTTTTGATTAACGTTTGGAAATAGCATGACTTTGAACCTTTTAAATTTGTTCTGGACCAAAGTAAAAATGAGCCTGTCGGCGTTCAAATTAATTGTTCCGTTCGTACACTTTTCTATCCGAAGCCACACTATTGGAATAACGCTAGTAACTTGTGTACCGTTGAAGAGGTATCTGATTACTAGCCTTCTACGGTACTTAAATATAATTTATGAAATCTATTATTGCTAAGGCTGTGCAGATACCAATACTGGTACCGGGACCGGCTGCAGGTACCACTGGTACCGATATCGCACCCGGCACTGGGTACACAAGTACCGGAAAAAGTACCGGAATTGGTTTTTTCTAGAATTGGCATTTTCGTACATTAATAATATAGCATATTTTTCCAATGCTACTAAAGTTAGCCTGCAACTAAGTCAGTAACGGATTAGGTCTATAAGTATAAAATGTTTACTTAACACAAAAATGTTTACATGATCTTGTTGAGCAATAAAGTGTTTAGCAAACCATTCCTTTGTAAAAGTGTTACGTAACGTGCACCATTAAATTATTAACGCATCAGCACTGTGTTGACTAAAGTTATCATTTGACATCGACATTGGCACCGGCCTGGTATCGGCACCGGCACAGTATCTGCACTTGATCAAAAGTGCCAGTACTGGCATCGGAATCGGGTAAACTGGCATCGGTATCGGGGAAAGTGGCACCAGCATAGCCTTAATTATTGAAAACACGACCTTTAAAGCGTTAAGTTGTTGTTATTTATAACTATGTCTGTAATTAAATGAAATCTCTCTTTTTAACTAAATCTAGCTTTTTCTTCTTGTCTTTTGTAGGTAATATACTGCTTCCGTCCTGCCAATAATGGAACGGGTCAACCTAGATTTTTTATCTTTTGTTTGTTCAGCAGCTCCACCATATTACTTCCAATCAATCCGTTTGTACAACTTAGGAATGTGGTCTTTTATTAAAAGTCCTGCTTCACTCGAATGGCCGCTCTTGATAAATGACAACAGTTACTTGGCAACCCTGATAAAATGCTGTTGACTTCGATGGACTGCACGCTGAATGTAGGTCTTTAGAAACATTCAGTTTATTTCGGATTGTCAGCCGCACAGCATGCTTTATACTTATGCAAGTTTTGGCCTGCTGATCCGAGGGGGTCATGTTTTTGTCAAGACATGGAGGTCTCGAAAATTCATCAACTGAAGCGCAAGGCAATGATACATCAGTAGATGTAGAAGAAGCGAGTTTTCCATTATGGGCTATCGTCATGCAGTCGAGTGTCCTAGCACTCGTTTGCTTAACAGCGTTGATCAGCAACTTCATTGTATCGTTTACACTTCTCAAGAAAGAGCAATTAGTTGTACCGAGCAACAGGTAAGCACCACTATTGAAAACTCTTTGTGTTATCCATAACAGAGTGATTGTGTGTGGCGATTATATAAATTTGTTTTGAAAATGCTTCTTATGGTAGCTGAGCAACCGCGCAGTCAGCTT
>JAHWFP010183165.1:0-41306 GCA_023313725.1 Lithobius niger | reverse complement strand
TCCCTCCATGATGCCATTCTCTCATACCCCTCTTCCCATCCACTCAAAAATATTATTTAACAAAATAAAAATGTTACGCTAAGGAGAGGATGGTATCACCTGACAGCTTACATTTTAATATTTAAATAAGTTTTTAAAACTTCCACCTCCTAGAGTTGGATAAGTATGGATTCAAACCTATTTACGATGTCTTTTAGACTTAATGTCAGACAGCCTGAGCTGGGAATTGAACCCACAACCTTTGAAACCAAAGACCGAAGTCTCACCGATAAGCAATATCGATACGATGGCTTAGCGTTAAAACTTTCAGCCTTTGGTTTCAATGGTCGTGGGTTCAATTCCCCTCTCGGACTCGGGCATTCTGAAATTTAAGTCCAAAAGGCAATGCAAATAGGTTTGCATCTGTACCTATTTAGCTCTTCTCGTTCCCAATTGGCTTTCTGTCCTGTTTAATCCCTAGAGTTGATGGTGGTAGTTAAAAAAAACTTAAATATTAAAATTTAAGCTGTTACGTGATGCCATTCTCTCCTCAACTTAAATTTTAATATTTAAATAAGCTTGGTGTTTTTTTTTGAGTGAGGGTAGGGGAGGGGTCAGAGAAAATGGCATCACCTGACAGCTTACATTTTAATATTTAAATAAGTTTTAAAAAACTAAGTACTAAGTAGTACTAGTTTTAAGTAGCAAAAAAAAAATTTTATTTGCAATATTTCGTCCACTATGTTTCAACAGTGCTATGTTTTCCACGATGTTATTGTTCGCAATGTTGTATCCGCGATGTAATTTTCGTGCGATGTTTTGTCCGCTATGTTATTGTCACGCAATGTTTCGGCGACGATCCATATAAACCACTTGGCTTCCCTTCCCTATCCACATGCTTGGGCAGGTAACCGTGGGTCTTTCTGGTGCTTTGTGTTTCGTTTGGTGGTGTTTTGGTTTTGTTTCTTCTGTGTGTTTTAAAAAAATGAGTTGTTTCTACTCAAAAAAACTATAAATTGTTGTTATACTTGATAAAGGATTGCATACTGACCCGAAAACGTTGCGAAATATTACCACAAATTGTGTATTAAACGCCCAGTTGGAGCTAAAGCCCACCCCCCTAAAATGCTTTAAGGCCAAAATCATGAAATAACGGAGCTAACTTCCACCTCTTAAATATTCATTTTCTGCTACAAAATTAACTGAAAGCATCATATAAGTTGTCTATCACATAACTACATAATTTTTTTTTATCATAGTAGTGCTTTTTACAATAATTAGTGGTGGGCCAGTAACTAGGCAACCACTGTGTCCTAACTTAAATAACCCAAACTACCTTGAGCAGCAACTTGGAATTGGGTAAATAACATGGATAATGTTATTTTCACAGTCTCTAACATGACCCGTGTAACCCAAAAGGTTTATTTCTTCTCTTAAACATTATTACCCTTGAATTCAGTAGTTTTCTTATCTCTTAACTTAAAATTATGTTTCAAAACTAGGCTAGGATTACAAACGATGTACAGCTGAATGGATCAGGATAGAGCTTTCAAAATAAGGTCATCAATCATAGTTCAGCAGTAAATAATGGCTTAGTCATATTGTAGCCCTCAGCTCAAGTTTAAAATAAATATCAATATTATGTTATTAAATGGGAACAAAATAAATAAATAATGTCAAATTAATGAAATTAGATATTCTCAAAATAAATTTATTAATTTACTGCAGAGAACTCAAGAGTTAGGAAGTTATATATAATCTTATTGCTTCACCATAGCAAATATAATTGACAATTAAGATTTTTAAAAATTTTACATTATAATTTTCATTTTGAAGAATAGTGAAAGAGAAATAAAATTCCTTCTAATAAATTGTATTACTTAATAATAACGTAATAATAATAATATTTAAACTTAAAGGGATGTTCCTCCCAGTGCTATTTTTTCTGATCGTCCACTGCAAGTACGGCCCCAAAGTTTTATTTACTTACCGTTAGTCAATCCCTAGCTAAAAATCCGTTTTAAAATGTGGCGTCTAGGAGATTTTCTGTTGAATATAGGGGAACTTTATTTACGTTCGTCCCGAACATATATGATGCATTGCGCGCTTACAATAACCATGACGTTTCATCTGTGTGTGCGTGTACTAATTTGCTAATAATTACCATGAATGAGATCAAAAATCTAAAAGACTAATGCAATAAAAATAAAAATTAATTATTCCAATAGATCGCCGAAGCAAAATTATAAGACACTAGTCTAGAAAATTATAAATTGTGATTCTAAAATACGAGAATCATTCCGGTTTGTGACGACACAATTAATGCGTTCACGCTGGCTTGTCTATGAGGTGCAATGCCAACTGAGATAGTAGCTTCGTTTTTCGCTGCGAGGAACGAAGCTACTGTCTCAGTTGACCTTGACTATGGTAAATGCGCAGATGCGATTGGCGCGTAGCTGTTTTAAGGCAGGTGGTATGTTGCTTAAATAACTTGGTTGTACTAAAGGACACATGTAGTTTTACTGGCAAAGGTACACCTTCCAGATAACCATTTGTGAAAGCTACTGCTAGCCTTGACTTGAGCGCAACGCTACCGTGCTTTCGGAGTGATCTGAAGAGACAACTGCAATGCGAATTTATTGCATTTAAGCCTGTTTGACTTTAATTAAACTGATGTAAACTGCATCCCAAACACTTGCGACTGCTAATGATATATGGAGCTGTTAAAAAAAATAACTCTTAGCTGTGGTGATTGTTCCAAAGGTAAAGTGCTTCAAATTAGGCCTATATGAAACTGGAGAACGATGTAGTTTTTCTTTGGTTAGGTTTACTTAAAACTTAACGAAATTTTATTTACAATTTTTTTTTTAATTTAATATTAAAGGATGTATACAACACACATCGTGGAGGTTTAATTCAAACTCGTGCAGATGTTAAAAACGTGATAAAGAGAGTCAGGGGCGATTTGTCTGGTTGATTCCGATAACGAACGAGACTCGGAGCCATTATTTTGTTTACAAATTTGCGGATGATCTCTTTAATGCCCACTCCTGTATTTTGCCAGATTAACTGCATAAGCCCATGAGCGTTTATACGCGATTTACGGTATATACGTGTTGCACCTTTCAGGCTTTTTATTCGTTCAATAGTGAATCTTATTTCATCAGAGCATGAATCTAATAGCCCATTGAAACAACACAAGACCACAGAACAACGCGCTGCGACTAACTGGTACTGCGACAACCAACCCCTCAGGCAGTCGTTAGAAGTTGGTTGTTGTTGATCTTGGCAAACATGCGATTTTGTGTTTTTCGTAAGTAGTCTGACATCGCCCAACCAATGGGTGAAAAAGTCTACGAATATAAGTGAATGACGGACGGAAAGAGATACGTCGAATCTTCAGTTAAAGCTATTTGCCTTCACAAACATCTCTGCACTTGATTAAAATTGAAATTCACCTGATTATAATCGGGGACTAGGTTTGACACAAACCTGTTGATATACAAGTACAAAAGAACTTAAACAACCAAATAAATTAGACTGCTGTTGAATCTTCTGCAGTCAGGTACGTACGTCTTCTACTTTTTTGGCCTGATCCATACAAAAATACTCAACCGGCTAGGAACAACCAAAGCATGAAAATCTATGGCAATCCAGGAAAAAACCTGAAGAACTTTGCAACTTATGTACTTCTAAGAAACAAATAGCAACTGTAGCTGACGTGACACTGTTCATTTATCGGCTCATTTGTTAGGAATGTGCCAGTGTGCCACAACACCTACACCAACTTAATGAATTAATATTACTGTAATACCAGTTGAGGTTTGCATATTAATATTGAAATTTACTTGTGGTAATCACATTTTATACTTAAAGAGATCTATAGGTATTGGCATTAGCAAGTGCCAAGCAAAAAATAGAACAAACTGGCAATTTTAACTATGTCATGGTTATTGTTGTAATCTTATGTCATTGTCAAAACAATCCGATTATAATCAAAATAATATGATTAGTTTAAAATAATCAGGATTATTTCCAACTCTGCTGCAATGTGATAATTGTAGAAACGAGTACACAAAGATGGCAAAATTCCTTGTTGGTAAAATTTGTTAAAATGCTAAAGCACATCATGATGGGTGGTACCGTCTTAGCGTAGGATTGAAACGTACGTATTTTAGCTGAACTCGTTTTGTGTGATTGATTGTTTCGTTTTGTGTGATTGATTGTTGTCGTTGGTCTGTCGTGCCAGTGTGACATGTTTTCAGTGCTGTCATTCATTTGTCGTGGCGGTGTGAACCAGCCGTTAGCCTGCTTCTGCAATCAGTGAAAATTATTAATTACCAGTGTGCAACATTTTTTTCTTTCTTTTGTAGATTGGTGTTCAGTCTAACATCTTCGAATTTTGCCTTGGCGCTTCTTGTTCTACCATTTTCGGTTGTGAGTTCTGCGATCCAGGATTGGCGTTTTGGAGTATTTTGGTGCCATTTTACGGCCTTTTTCACTGTGTTGATTGGAACCAGTACTTTTTTGACCGTAGGCGTCATCGCTCTTGACAGGTAAGACCTCTGCCGGGAAAAGGTTAATTTCTTACTGGGCCAATCTGCAAAACATTTACTTCAGTAGTGTATGCTAAAGTTGCTTATTTTAGGCTCTTAATTGCCGAAAAATGAGTTAATTAAATTATTTATCAAAAATTTAGTACCATCTAGCTCCCGCCGGTGGCGCTGCTGCTCTCTGGTTCCTTATTAACATAGGCAAGGAGCCATGACGTTACATTGCTTATGGGCACGATAGTGTTTGTATCATGCTGCTTATGCTGATTGTATTTTTATTGAAATTGTGACATTTGTACCTTATTTTGCGTGATACAGATTCTGTGGCTAAAATACTTTTTATAGCCAACGGACATTCCTTTTCAGCTATTGAAAGTTGGCTTCCCAGCCGGGCTTGTACTACTGCGCGTGCGCAGGGATGGGGTGGCTATATATACTCGGCGCAGCCGTCCGTTGGCATCATTTCTCCTGGGGCGCTCACAACGACGTGATCGCCTTGAGCTCTCCCCACTCCATCCTCTCCTTCGGATCCGCTGTTCCTCAAGATGCGACCTGTGGGACGCATCCTATAGGATACAGCATCATCATCCCATAGGAGCAGGTAGACGGAGGATAGATCCGTCCTCTCCTCTGACAAGGATACATCCGCCTCTTCATGATCCGTCGGTCCTTAGGACCGGCTGCCCTCTCCATCCTACATATTGCATCCTATCCACCTACAGCCAAAGGATGGCCTCGCCTAGGATGCCTTCTCCTGCCAAGGACCTGGATCTCCCGGTTGTAGCTCCGCTCCCGGCTACCTCTGTTCCATCTTCAGGAACAAACAGGCAACAGACCAATGCGTCCTCTCCACACAAGAACTCCGACGATCCTCAGGAACAGCTGTCCTCGCATCCTCTACCGCCCACGTCTGCAGGCGCTTCCATCCACGGGATGGCCTCTGCTAGGATACACTCTTCTACTACCGACCTTCTGGATCCCCCAGTTGAAGCTTCTCTCCCGGCTACCTCTGCTCCTTCTTTAGGAGCGGACAGGCAGAGGACCAATCCATCCTCTCCACACAGAACCATCGGTCCTCAGGACCAGCTGGCCTCGCCATCCTACGTATTACTGCGCATTGCCTCTGCGCAGCCTTCTCGGATTGGACTGCTTCACCACCTGCTGTCGACTTTCGCCTTCCTTTTCCTCCAGCGTTTAATGCTGTTGTTTAACCAAAGGAATATGATATCCCTCCACGCAGCCACCATCCTACTCCACAGCCCTCCTTTCTCATATAAATGCTTCAACGATGCAACTTGCTCGTCCTTCTTCTACCTGCATCCTATGCAGCTGTGCTATACACTGCTCCTCAACAGGTACGTTCCTCTGTTCTTCTCTTTAGGGCGTTCAGCTGTAACCTGCTCTAGCCTTGACTAGTTTTGTGTGTTCTTCACACAAGCCTTGCGTCCAATATCACGTCCCTCGAATCGTCCTTTCTTTGCCCCGACTAGACATCGGTCTGGAAACAAAAGTGGGAGACGCCTGCTCCCCTTAGGAACACCAGCATCTTGTTACTACTACAGTCAATCCACCATCTCCCGTCCTACCTGCAGATGTGACAGTTAGAAGCAACAAATTAACACAACAATCGGTTCGGATGGCGACCCTGACAGGCCCAGCAGCCGGTTTGGAATTCGTTCCCCCTACGTCCCATGCCTTTTGTAGGCATCCGACCTGGTCCTTATCCCTCTAAGCACTGCGCTGTGTGTTAATTGCAACACATGCCTGAAGCTTTCCACGCTTCATGTCTGCTTCACCACCTTATTCATCCGCTCCCTATCCACCTGGATACCTGTGTTTAACACCCGGACAACCGGCCCTATGTTACCAAGCTCTTTGGCTCAAAGTTGCCTCGACGCTCCTCTCTATAGCCTCTCTGTTCCTTCGTCAATTTTTACAATCAATTCTTTCTACCGTTCCCACTCTTGCATCCGCTCACAGATGCAACAACTCTTCCATGAGAAGCACACATCCTTTTTTCGGAAGACTCGGTCCTCCGTCCCCTTTCATAGGGACCTATCCTTCACTACGGCTTCGTCCTAGGATGCTTAGGTACAAAGGACATCTACCAGAACTATGTCCTCACCCCCTTCTTCATCAGTTCATGGCTTGTCGCCTCCCCAAACATTACAATCCCCTGAATTTTACAATTATACACATGTCGTAAAAAAAAGGGGATGGGGGAGGACACAACTGCACAACTATCCTGATATTACCTCCACCTCTTCGACCAACACTTTGGTCCCGCCTACAGCACTACACCCGCTAACTGTGCAGTGCTGCCATGTCTCACCGCCAGACGCCTCTACAGTCACTCACCTCGTGATTCATATCGCTGCACGTCTAACTGTTTTCGTGTCCTATTCATCATTCGCCATGTCCGCCTCTTCTTCATCTGAAGATCCTGTTACCCAAAGTTACACCAACCAAAGAAGGGAATGTGTCCTCATCCAAGGCTTGTAATTGCCTAGGTTTTTCCGAAAATTCTATGACATATCACTTCGATCCTCATCCACATCCTCACCTCATCCTCATTGCGTGTGACGGACAGGATGACTGCCATATTTGCGTAACTGCCGTATTTGCGTCTCCATCTCGCCAAATCGATGGACTATCATATGACGAAAGCAACATCAGTCCAGACAGTGGATGCTATGCGCAGCTAAGCAGTGAGAAGAATTACGAGCTCTGAAGCAAGCCTAAGTACAACTCCAAGTCACACAACTCTCTTCTTCGGGTCCGCTGGTCCTCAAGACCAGCAGGCTTCACCATTCCGTAGGACGTGTCCTACTCATCCTCGATCTTAGGATGATCCCCACTGGGATGCTCTCTGCTTCCAGGGATCTCCCGGTTGAAGGTTCGCTCCCAGCCACCTTCTTTCTGGCTTCAGGGGCAGCTGAGAGAAGGACCGATCCATCTTCTACTCGGACAAGGATCCATCCACTATGCCCCCGGCACTGCTGTCCTCCTTTCCGTCTGAAGTAACTAGAGGTACTTTTCACAAGGGCCAATCCAATACGGACCACATCCCCTACATTTCGCAAGCAACCTCCTCCAGGACGACCATCCGCTTTCTACCTGCCTTATGTCCACAAAGACTCTCCTCCGTGCTGTCACCGATACATACTCCCATGAGCTTAAACTGATAAACCGTCGTTGTCATTCCCTTCGTGTGAACTATGCTCTGCTCCGTGTTCCCAACGCCTGGGTTTCATCAATTCCTGCATCTCTACCTTGGAGGGCCTACTACTGTACCCGTTCCCACATTCGACGTCTAAGAATTGCCCCTTCCTTTGCCGCGTTCCATTCACCGCTTCGTCCTTGTCCTGCGGACATACCTTCATCGCCGTCCCTAGCTGCGATTTACAAAGAAGCTCCTTCACCGTTACCATCCTTTGTGGCCTTCAATTGTTGTAAGCATCCTCCGGATGCAGAAGACACTATCTTGTTGTGACCTTTTCTTTCTAGTTAAACGCGGATGCGCAGTTGGCTCTGCTATTGTCCTGTGTTTCAAACACAAAAACAAACAAACAAGTTCGAAGATAGCAACCCAAGCATGACAACGGACAGCTTGGCGTCCACCCCTCTTGCATCGCGTGCGTTTTGCACACAGTCTTCACGTCAATGCATCCTCAACTACATGCAACCTGGTCTTCATCGCTTTCAGCAGTATGTTTGTGCTACCATCCGCACACACTACAAACAACTACACACCCGTTCCCGTACGTCCACCTCACCAATCTCTCCATCCGCTTCCTGGTTACCACTTCAAGATCCTTCATCCAAGGCCACAGGCGTAGCACTAGGTTTCCGTGTTCCTTCCCTAATTGACATTCCCTTCTGTCTCTTGTTCCACAACACAATAATCTTCGGCACGGATTTCACTTCATCCGCCTCCCATGTGGGGACGATACAATCGCGATCCTTGCCTCCATGTTAGGACCTTATCCTCACAATTTCAGCTTTATGAAACCATACCTTCACCCTTTTACAAATTGTCTAGCATTCAACAACCTACGTCTCTTCTTCCTCTGGAAAATTCATTCTTTTCAATCCTCGTCCTACACCAACCAGCTGCCTTCTTCTTGATTCAACTTCGAAACTGTGTTCCACATTTCCAGTTTATCACGGTCTGTCCTGCGGACGATGTCCGTTCCTCACATCCGCTGCGAGTCCGCTGCTTCATGCGCTCGCCATACACATTCTCACTTTCCACGATCCGTCATCCGAATGGTATCCACTCTTCACGTCTTCTGATCATAAGGACACTCATCAACCGCCTGCCCACTTCACATACTTTCCAGAGCCCGTCCTACGGACGGTGTCCGCTCCTCAAGTTTACTAAAGAACTAACGACGACACGCGCCATCCGCCTATCCGCTTCAGACTTGGGAGCACCATCATTCCCAACAAGGTAGGCGATTTCGAAATTTTATTTGATTTCCTATCTTGTACCCCTCGGTGTTAAGACCCCTGCTTGCGGTTCCTTCTTCTGCTTCTGTTAACCTTTATTAAATTATAACGTTTTTCCGCACTGCCTGACCTCATTTAGGATGTAACCTTTCAAAAACAGTGGATCACTCCTCAGCCTGCAAAAAGTTTAGGCTCTTAGTGAAATTGGTCTAGGACTCGCACTCAGTTGTCTTCGCCAGGGACTAGTTACCGGGGATGCATGCTAGTACGCGAGGGGACAGCGAACCTAGCCCTCCTCCGGGTTACAAAGTCTGCTATAAAAAACAGGAAATGTATATTTCGTTGGCTATAAAAAGACTAAAATTGCAGGGCCTGCACCTGCTTAATTTTAGTTTTTATTGCCTAACCGAAAATATGCATCACCTTAACTCCCACCCAGGCAACCCCTCCATTATCCAGGTTCTGGGTGAGGAGAAGTAATGCTATCGGACGGCTGCGCCGAGTATATATAGCCTGCCCATCCCTGAGCATGCGCAGTAGTACAAGTCCGGCTGAGAAGCCAACTTTCAAGCATCCAGGGGAATAATAGCTCAAAAGGAGGGAATCGCTATAAAAAACAGGTAGTGTATACTTTCGGTTAGGCAATAAAAACTAAAATTTAGCAGGTGCAAGCCCTGCAATTTTAGTCTTTTAACGTGGAGAAAATTTGATCAAAGACGTGAACAACGGAGTCGTTTTGCGTCCGTTGACTCTAAAACAACTAAGAAAATAGCTAACGTTCTCAAATCCACAAATCCTAGTTAGAGTTAAGTTGGGAAAAGGTAAACACAGTCCGTCTTGCAGATTCTTTCCCATCGCGAACGCAGCCTAATGCAGGTGGTGATGATGATCACTTTACTTCTGGCTCTTTCCATATCGAACCGAGTAATCTTAGCCTCAATCTAACTGAAGTTCGGAACAGCAACGATGTGCATATGAACGCCAAATTCAATACAGTTGAAACCTGTTGGTCACAATGCATGTCTGATCGAATCGATAATCATTTTGATGAGATCGAAGAACAAGCTCTTCTTAGATATGGCGCCAGTGCCAGCTCCCAACCAGAACTTGCTTTAACCGTTGAAGACTGTAAACAGCTTCTCGAGAAAGCATCATCTTTCCACAAGAACAGCTTCAATTGGGAAACCAAGCTCCTCCTCAACGTGACTTTCAGGAAACGCGATGCCTTCCTTGAAACCACCACCGAATTCCCCGTCGACGCTATTGGCTAGCTAAGATTTGTTTTACCAATCCACAAATCCTGGAAACTCATCAACAGACAACTTTTCGAAATTGCTCTAGATTTGGTCGACAAAGTCAAGGACCCTGTTAACGAAAACTCCTTTCATTGAATGAAAGAAAAGGAAATTCGGTGGCAATCGTTAGCTCAAGCTCTTCGGGTATGACTGCCTTCCCAACAAGCGTCAAAACACAAAAGGAGGAAACCAATTGGCACCAGTAGAGAAGTCTCACCCTCAACCTCCCCTTTTTTGATCCCACCCCTTCCTAAT
This sequence comes from Lithobius niger, assembly GCA_023313725.1. NCBI lineage: Eukaryota > Metazoa > Arthropoda > Chilopoda > Lithobiomorpha > Lithobiidae > Lithobius > Lithobius niger. The sequence goes on along the minus strand of JAHWFP010183165.1, from coordinate 30,772 downwards.
CAAAAGGGGGAAGAAATGGTGCTTTTCGGAAAAACAGCGGCAACTTTAGGGGAAGGGGTAGACGAGCCCCTCAACAGTATTGACCCCATGTCCTTCCATCCTTTCCCCATTCACCGACAGGGGGGGGTAAAAACATCACGTCAGGCCTCGAAATAAGAAATTGAAACCTGCGGCAATCTTTGCTGCAAGCAACTGTCAGCTGGCGGCAAAAATTTCCTACCTCGCGGCAACTGTAAAAATGACAACAACAATTCGGCACGTGGTATTAGTTCTTACGATTGCTAACCCGGAAGTGAGAAGATGCGCGATGACCATGAGCAATGACGAACAGTAGCTATAGCGCAAAACATTTATTGTTTATTTAAAAAAAAATATTTATTTATTTTTATTTAGCTACTCAGCATTACATTTTAAATAAAAATAAAAATTATGTGAGCTTTGTTTCTGCAACGATTTCAATGTTCAAAACAACACGTTTTCCGACAACAACGCTGCCAAAATGCGGTCGTGATCGTGTGAATGAATGCTGCTGGTCTGCTGCCTGAGGGCCTCAAAAGCATTGCTTGGCGAGACGAGTTCATTCTGCTTGGTACAGGGGAGTAGGGCTGCTCTCAACGTTGACGCACTCTACCTTTGGTGAGGGAAAGAGGGAGTGGAGAGGGAAATAAAAAATAAAAATAGGCTCTACTTACCAGTTGCAGGAAAAGAAATCGGAACTACGCTTTTATTTATTTCTTAGAGTATCTTTTGTTTTGAGCGCGATGGATTTTGGTTGTTCAGAGTAAAAAAAAAAGAAGCTATTTAACGTGTTTGATTGCTCAAGGTAAAGTTTGCCGCGAGCATCAGTGATTCTCACGGCAGATCAAAGCCCACTGACAGCAATTGCCGTGTCTGCTGCGACTTGTTTCGAGCCCTGCATCACGTGTCTGCCTGGAAAAACATCACCACGGATCCGTATGTGTTATCGATAATTTCAAAGGGCTACTTGCCAGCATTCCTTTCTCTTCCGGCTCTAATAAATAGGCCTTGCACTTGGATTCAAGAAATTCTAAACAACTCTGTGCTAGAATCCGAATTAAAAAAATTCTGCAAAAAGGAGACGTAAAGGCGTCACCTCCAATCACAAGGATATTGGAGTACTGCGAAAGTGATACCAAATACATATTTTTATACATTTTGCCAGTTGAAAAAAAAATGGCATTAGGACTCATGTTAAGTTTCCGTTTCATCTACTCCTGTTCAGATTTTGACTAAGTGCTAATAAGGTTAAACCGAACACCAATTTTTCAGCAGATCCAGACCAAACCGAACAAACCTTGAATAAGCTGAACTCTGAGGAGTACCGAACCAAACAAATATGTGCCAAACCAATCAACCATTAAAATAAAACCCACTACACACAGACGACATTCCTTACGTACGGATCTAGATGCTTTTAAACTTCACACAGATTCATATACTTATCAAAATACAAATTTCTTAACAAATGCAAGTATGTTCACGTGGACTTGTGCACAGATGTTGGAAAGTCGTTTTGAGCATAAGAAAACGCCCTCTACTTCTATATTTTCCCATGTAACTTCTGTACGGTTACAGTTCGGAAATTGTGTTTAGAAATTGTGGTTTAGACCATGAGAAAACCTTCAAAATGGTGTATTCAAACGTCAGAATCCTTCAATTAGAAGTGGACATACCTTTGGTTTGGTATTTTCTTTTGTAAGGCCGAACATCCTCTGTTAGTCCATGTTCGGGTCGGTTTGTTCAGTTCAGTACACCCTTATTTGCTAGTATTGATTTACTATGTTTAAATTAATTTATAATTAAAATTTGCAACATTTCCTTATTACTCTGTGATGGAAACCTTGCATGGAAAAGGGAATATTCTGGTTTAGGTGACAGTGTACGAACCATGGTTAGAGTTCCCTGCATTCATCTGTTCTGTTTGCTCTCTTTGTGAAGGATTGACCATTTTACAGCTTCATTGCGTTTACATTTGTGTTAATTGCTTGACGGGTTCATGGTCTCCGAAAACCTGACATTCTGCCATCTTGTCAACCAGCCCCATAAACATCACTGTGCCCAGACACCAAACATGATTGACCCCAGGCTGTGTCAGGAGTCCGTAACAATCTCTATGCCTTTTTTATATTAATCAATTGACGTATAGGGATTTGAATTTCAACAGTTCGATCCTGCATTAAATTATTATTATTAAAAAAGACATTTTTGTGTGCTCGACCTAGTAAAAATACAGGAGTAGGATGCAGGAAATTTACGCATTGAGTCATTGCGCAAACTGCTGCTTGGAGTTGTGATACTCTTGTCATTTGATTGGTAACTAGAAAGTCATGACCGTGAACTTTTTTGTTTGCTGTCACTTGATACAAATTTAGATAATCGCTACATGATTATGCAGCTGCTAGGAAACATATGTAATTAGCTAAGATTAGATGATTATTATTCAATAAATGTAGCAAACAGCGGAAAAATTAATCAAGATAACAGGAGAGGGAAAGCAGACTTATCTCTCAACGCTCGGCGTGTGGCCAATCTCCTTATCGCACTGGTGGTACGAAAAGGTGACGAGCCACGTATCGTGCACATGGTTTTGTTCCTGTAACTTGAATTAAAATAAAAACTAGCCTAATCCCAGTTATGTTCAGTTTTATCATGTTAACCGTACCTTAAGAGCTATTATTATTTAATCGATGTGGTGCTTGCTGTACAGTTAATTAGTTAGTAAACCAAATCCGCAAAAAAAATTAAACGTGATGACTCATAAGGTTGCCATGTATTAGTTGAATTTGTTTATTAGCAGTTTGTATACAGCCTGTAAAAACCCCTAAATAAAAAAAAAAAAACAGAATTCATGGCTTAAAAAGCTTTTAAAATGGTGGGATTGTATATTATTAAAGCCTTGCAACGGCCTTTTAATTTTATCACAGTGTGTTATGGTTAATCACTAATAAAACACAAGTAGTTTGTTAGCCGAATGCATTTTACTGTTAAGTGTTTTCTTCAGGTTGAACTACCTAATAAAAAAAGGGATGGGCAGTGCAGAGCAATCAGTTGGGGCCAAAAGTGGCTGCTGAGCAAAAGCTGTTCCACTTGCTGTTGGTTGCTATAAACTTCAGCTACAATTATTAGCCTATGGGATTCAATGGAAACAAAATTATAAGTAGTTATTATAAACTAACACAATGTAGCCAACCAAATTTAATATGTAGTACTTGTACTAAATTGCTTGTGCAACTCTTATCAATTTTGTATCCGTGCATTAATTCGTGAAGATGCAGCAAAATCGTTTGTCGTGCAGTCTTACTACCATGAAGACTTCATCCCACGAAACCGAAAAAAAAAAACAGGAATAGATTTGCTTTACTTGCTTTGCTTGAGTTCCTATTTGTAACGGTAATAATTAATACCGGAAATTTAGATATAAAAAGATTACAATGGCGAAACGAATACGGTTTCAGCAAGCGAAATAGCAGAATCGTCTGCTTGTTGAAACTAAATGATAAAAAGATTATACGCATATCGACAAATTGTGTGTTGTTGGCGGCGTTAATTTAGGCCAGGTTATGCAACCTCAGTTTGCAATAATTAATAAATGAATACAATTATTTGTAAATTATTTTGCGCTGTTCAGTCCTTTTTGTTTCCGTCTAATATGTCACACTATACTGCAATTCAAATTCATTAACACCCATCATTTAGTTGGTTCAACACCCAGCAGGAGAAGTGGCCAAAGTATTTGCGCTGTCAGATTAGTCGCCTTGTTCATTGGTGGAGACGCATTTCTCAATTCCCTTGTCTGTTGAAGGATCGGCAACCGACGATAACAGTGTGATTGTAAGACATTATGGAGAAAAAAATTATACTTGCACCACCAATTAGACTAGATTTTATTTAGTCTCTTTGAATTTTATAAGATTAACGCCGATCCTCTTCATCAGAATTACAAAAACGGTTCATGAATGCTTCCGTTAACACGCTGCGGCTACGACAAAACGGTCATCTACTCATGCTCTCGCAGACTACTGATATTGAAGTGTGCCTCAACAGGGTATCTCGATCGCTCCGTTGGGGCTCGTTGATTTTCCATTGGTGTTCTAATTTTAAAGTTATGTCTGGATGTATAAGCCCATCGATTCGGTTATAGGTAGGTCCAGTAATATTCATAATGGAAACCCGACAGCACAGAGGAAATGAGAAAAAAATCCTGCAGAATAATTCAGTGTTCCTGTGTCTTCGTACTTCTGGTACCATACTGGGCACAACGGAAGTTATCTAAATTTTAACCAAGTAGATTAAACTGTTTTTGGGGACATAAAAGTTAAGTTACCTCCGTTCAAGGATTTCATCACTTTAAGAACCTTTAGCTGCTAGTTTTCGGATCGGGACGTTGAAACAATTACAGATGACCAGAAGTGATGATAACACATTGGCAAACCATCAAAGGTAATAAAAACCTTTTAAAAACAACACTGGTCCCTAAATGTTCAGTGAAGAGCAAGAAAACACCTTTTAATCATAGCTGATTGTCTGGACAATTTAACAGTTAATGTCCAGCAGTCTTGGTTTTTTCAATAATTTGAAATGCCGTAATAACCAATAAGGACTCTAACGATCAAAACATTTTTTCTCCGTTCGTTACAGGTAATGTAATAATCCCTGTAGCAGAATCATTTCAACGCTGAAGGCTGCTGCAGTCAAATTTCACCAAAGATACCACTGTTATGTCAATTTTAAACAATTTTTGACATTCCAGTACACAATTTTAGTTTGTTTCAGTGTGACCTTTCCATTGGTGGAGGAACCAAATAGTCCATGCAATATTATCGGTTTGTAAACTCAAAACCATTCGCTGATTTATTAACAAGTGACGTTGCAAAATAGCCATTTTACAATCGTAGAAAACGTCAGGAAATTTTCGTTTATTTGCCTTTTTTATTTCTTATTCTGTTATTTAGTGATTACTACGGTTAGTCTTTTCTGTTAATCGACCGTAGTCCCATTAATGACTTTTTCTAAGCTATGAGAGTTGCGTGATCTACTCGCACCCCCTAACGAGGCGAGTGGATTTTCCCACCACACTGGTGTCTGCCACGTAACGCGAGTATGATAGAACTACCTTTAGTAGGCCTAAACCTATTTCAGAACAAATACAACTTACATAATAGTCACTTGAGGCATGATCTACCTTCCCAGCAATGAATGATTCATCTTTGGTTACGATGGTGACAGTACGATCAGCCAGCACCAGCTTTACGTACGAGCACCAGTGGTGTAGTCATGCAGGAGCGGTACTCCGTTACTTTTTTTTAAGATGGAACGGCGCTGCACTTATTCTCAACAAGAGTGGGCTCATGCGGTATTTTTCGTAATTTACTTATTTTCAGACTCAATGCAGTGTCTATTGTGTTGGCAAGCTGACATCACCAATTCTCCATTTACTATTAATCTATTATGTCTACATATACTGTAATCAGCTATTTTGTCCGTACCCCAAGGAAAATTCAACAGTGTGATAGGTTTGACAGAATGTAGCAAAACTGTAAAACAGGGCAACCAACAATCTGTAAAACTGAACCAAGCACCTTTCAGTTTATTTCTTTCCGACTTTAAGTCGTGCAAGGCAAAAGCGTACGCCAGCTATTTACTGATAGTCCCCCCTTCCCCTTGCCCCCATTTCCTAACCATAGCTTCGCCATATTTTGTTTACCACTATACCACTGACGAGCACGTTTGATCTAATTGCTGCTATGTTCAAAGTGTGGCAGTAGAATCAACCGCATTGCATAAAATTGAAATGTGGTACTAACACATAAATTAATAGTAATTGTCGTAAAACTTAGTAATTTTACTGATCATATTCTATTCTAAATCTAAGAAACAGTATTTTCATGTAAAACCCGTAAACACATTAAACTGTGTGAGACTAGAAAAATGGTAAATATCACAATATAGGAAGCCGCCGTGCGCGCATGTTTTGAATGTCCTACAACAAAATACCGATGTAAACCAAAGTACCAAATTACCTCAAAATTAAGCCTGAAGAAGACAGCTGGGAGAACTTTAACATCTACCTCCATAATAACTGTCGAAAATGTGTGAAAATCGTGTTTTTCGTGGTAGTGAGAATGAGCGTTTCGTTGTTGTGAAATTTACTAATATTTTCATTAAAAATAAAACAAGTATTAACTATGGTTGATGCGCCGTGACTGTTACTAATGTTCGTCCTACAACAATCGTCGGCTTTCACGGAGAGTTGGCTACTTTCAGCAAGTTTGTGATGGATTGTCGTGAAACAAAACTACTTAGGAAACATTCTCGGTTCAAGTGTCACTCGAGCGTAGTTTAAGTATCGATAAATGTTCTCAAGTTTACTTGCCTGCAAATTTTGTCATAGCAACATTTCGAATTCGAGATCACTGAAAAAACGTTACAAAATGAAGTGTTCCTAAAAGAGAAACTCTTGGGGCTCCACTGGAGGCGTCAATGTTTCAATATTCTTCACTACAAAAATTCAAATTGCTTAGTGGGGGCCGTATGAACCATAATCAAAAGAAGGAATAGGCTTGTTTAAATCACTTTAAAACGGTGGTTCATACTATTCTCTTTTGCTGTGCTTTTTGGAGGTGTACAGATAACCTGATCAATACATCCTGCTTCAATCATTTGTTTGTTCTTACAGATACTGTGCCATAGTGAAGCCCATGATGTACACTCGTATCATTACAAATTCCCGAATGACATGTCTCTTGTTGACTGTCTGGTTTTTGGCCTTTATCTGTTCACTGCCACCTTTCTTTGGTTGGTCAAAGTAAGTATCTTACTGCAATTTGTAAATAAGCATTAAACAAATTCCCATCGTACCACCTGGAGACTAGTTAAAGCCAGTGCGCAGCCACCTACACGAAAAAAAACTGCTGTAATCCTTGGATGCTACGATGGTTGTTTGCCTTCGTACAGCTGCTAAGTTTCTCTGAATAGTTGAAAGCTAGTTATTTTTTTATGTTGTGATTTTACGATCAAAAAGTGTTACTAATTGGACATTTATTACAATGGACATAGTCATACTTAAATAGTTGTTTTAAAGTCGTGTAATTAACACTTGAATGGTATTAGTTTTCGTTGTCTGACTGATCTATGTAAAGGACTAGAAATCAGCCATTCATGTTGCTTAATCATTGTTTTAACACGTGAAACATTACATATATTTGACAGTTGCGTTTACGCAGTACACAGGGTCGAATTGGGGGGGGGAGGGGGTTGGCCGGGAAAGAGACAATGGACCCCCTTTTCTCCAAAATTTTGTGGATTTTTTCTTGCTGTGTAATTCCCGGATTTCTATGCATTTGTGTGAATTGTGACCATTGTGGGCATTCTTATGCTACGGGAGATCCCCGAACTAAGAAAAGGACGTCCTGTTGTGAGGGCCTTCCCGGGGGTCGGACCAATCCGACACTGGCAGCACTAACTTAGCTTAAAACTAAACTATTGCAGCCCTTGAGGAATTTTCGAATATTCGTTAGCTTAAGCATTTTTCTAGACCCTTTAGTTGCTTTACCTGCATCCTGTTCGGGTGTTTTCTGATTTCACCACTGAGTAAGTAATGTGAATTATTGTTACGGTTATTCACCTTTTTTCTTCAGTAGACACACTGAAGGGGAAACTTTTAAATTTTTCATGAAGTCCATACCAACAGAGGTCAGTGGCATTTAATTGTGCATCTAGTGTTGAGTGGTATGCCGGTTCTGCAGATTTATTGCGGTGCCATTTCGTCATGGTATCAACCGAGACCGCAAGTCTTAAGTGACTGTAGTATCGTAAAAAACAGGTATTTCATGAGCATTTGTTCCATCAAACTTTACTAACATGTCTTTTTACGTACCAGAATGAAATAATTCTGATAAACCTTTCAAACATTCAACCTTAAATATCAAACCCCACCTCCAACTTTTGATTTGTTTTCACAAGCAATGTTGTGCTGCTGATTTAATCATGGTTTAACACAGAGAAAAGCTAACTCAGGTGAAGGGATAGATGTAAAGCTTTAATTGCCAATGCCATATACATTACACAATGACCTTTCCAGAATTAAACCAGTAACTCCTACGTCCATTCAGGACACTACAATTGAGATATCTTCTCAATTTAGAACAAAAGTCATCTGCATTCTTCTCTTGCTTGTGATTAACAACCAAAAATCGTATTGGTTGTATCGTACAGATTTCAGAATGTAGTTGTAGAGCGACTTACAAATAAATGGCGTTTGCAACGATAATAAACACTCTATACTGAAAGATGGTGACAAATGTAGGAGGAAGAAAGAGGGGTACTATGCTGTGTTTAAATAGGATAATAAATAGGATGTCGGGCAAGGGACAGATTTATTGCCCATGAGCGGTTATATTGAAAAATAAGCCTAGCTTTATGCCGTCTTAGCTAGTTAGTAATAAAACAAATAATTGCCTAATTCTTATTATTTTTTATCGTTAGTCCATGTTAATTTGTTAGGGGGAGGGGAATTGGGGGTGATTCAAATTAAACACACCCCAATCCCCTCCCCCTAACAAATTAACATGGACTAACAATAACAAATAATAAAAATCGGGCAATTATTTGTATCACAAAAGTATCATCAAAAGTGCTGCAGTATAAAATCTAGTATAGTACAGCCATGCAAGGCAAGTGTACTGTCCAACCCTACTTTCATCTACTTGGCTGGGAGGTTGAACCCCGAATCACTCCGCTGTGCTTTGTTCGTTTACTTTTGACTCCCATAAAACCTTGATAGGCTTTTAGTCTTTGTATTTAATTTTTCCATCCTCTCCTGGGTGTATCACAACAGTGCTGAGTGGGTTACGGTAATAAAGCTGTTAAGTAGACCAAATTTTAAGATTCTACGTCGCAGAATCCTCCTCACTGTGTTACTTTTGGGATCCTTCCCTGCCATGCGGCGCTTGTCAAAACCTGTCATATTGCGTCATTTCCCTCCCGCATGCAAATTACCTCACTTCCTCTCCACTCCCGCTCTCCCCATCACTCGTCACTCTTTTTCTTGCCGCTGGTGCAGATGTCGACGGCTGCGATGGGGTGGCAGCGTTGGACGATTGGACGTTGGAACGATGGATTGAATGAGTTTACTTATCTGGAGAAACGTATGTGGTAACCTGGCTGGAGGCTAGCAGGGGATTTGGCGTTGGTTGCTGGATGGGTAAATGAATACAGCGGGGTCTGGTTTGAGGCTCGGATTATTCTGCTTGGCGACGCACGTGGAAATCGGCGCCGGGTCGGGTAAGTGAGCGACCGGTGGTGACAATTACTACTACGGCAGGGCTCGAAATGTTCAGAAAAAACTGTGTAGCATAATTGCGATGCAAAATAAAAATTTGTGTAGCAATCACAAAATAATGGTTAGCAGTTTTCATGAAACATATATATTTTTCTTGGCAGGTAAAAGAGCGTTTTCGTTTTAACTGATGGTTCAACTAGAACATGCAACGTATGAATGCAACATGTGACGTATAAATTGCATCATTTTTTTTAATACCTAAATAACGATTGCACATCGTTCAATTTCATTCTTTGCTCGTTGTACACAAATATGAAATAACCTATCCCTGAAGTAGGGATTGGACTTACGGAACACGATGGTTGTTCTATAATAAATGGGCTAGGCTTGCTACAAAAGGATTTTTTAACTTCAGTTTCTTTCACCATGATCTTGTATCGCTAAACTGCTACGCAAATTTCGATTTTGTATCGCTAATGTCCAAAATTGTGGTGCAGACTGCGATGCGATACCGCTCATTTCGAGCCCTGTACGGTGATGTAATTTTCCGATCCACCCCATAGGCTGGGGAAGAGGTCGAAGCTCTTGTCATTAAGTGACTAATGGTAGCCAGAAACGAGGCGAGAAAATTCCGTTTTGGTGCAGAGGCCGCGAATGTGTTTCGCGCAGTGCAAAAGGCCACATGTAACCGCTAGCAAACGAGAAGCGGGAATTCTCGCAAACATGAGCAAAATACGTAGTGAATTAGGTCTAAGTAGAGCCCGGAAAGCGCCTGTGTGGCATGCGGGAAGTTTGGCCAGCAAAGTAGACGAGTGGGCGGCTATTGGAGCGTCGGAATGGGCGCTACGAACGGTGCGTGGTGCCACGTTAGGCTTAAGTGTGTCGCCGTCGTTGACAAGAATTTGGCCGGGCCAGAGCGGACACGGACGTGAGAATAGCACCTAAATTACGGGATATGCTTGCACAAGCAGTGATTGAAGTGATTCCGAATGGTTCAGTGGGTATTTTGTCCCCAATTTTTCCCGTTGCGAAACCCGATGGGTCCTTGCGGATTGTTTTGAATTTAAAACGATTCAATGAATTTGTGCAAGTGAGAGGTTGTACATTAGACACTCTACCGATGGTGGTCCGTAATTTGCGTAGGAATTGGTGGATGGCGAAGGTGGACCTATCACAAGCGTACTATGCGGTCCCGGTGGCGCCAAGCGCCAGGAGGAATTTGATGTTTGCTTGGCAAGGCGCTTTGTATCAGTTTCGGGTCCTCCCGTTTGGGTTGGCGTCGGCACCGTCTATTTTCATGGGCCTAATAAAGGTGGTGCGTCATTTTTTTGCGTCAACGACAAGTTGCGCCGGGATATCAATCTAACTTTGATCACGTTGATCCGTCTAGGATTTTTTCCAAACGCCGCGAAGAGCGTGTTGCAGCCCACTCGATGTTTGGAGATTTTAGGAATGGACATAGATTTGGTGCGGGGGTGTTTGGTGTTGCCGCAGAGGAAACAGCAGAGACTGTCGCGGTTGGTTTGTCGCCTCCTGAGTAAAGAAGAGGTGTCGCTGAAGGAGGTCAGGTGTGTGCTAGGTGTGTGTGAGAGCGTGGTGGGCGCTGTGCCCGGAGCACGACTACATATGAAATTTTGGCAGGTCGATCCGTTACAGTGGTCACGTGGGGGGTTCCACTGGGCAATTCTCAGAGGGGTCGCTCGGCGACTTGCGATGGTGGTCATGCATCTTAGGGCAGCCTGAAGTTAGCCAGGAATGGTCGCCGCGAGTCGCGACGGTGTCACTGTCCACGGACGCATCGGATGTCGGCTGGGGCACTTCGCTGCAGGGGAACACGGCCCAGGGCCACTGGCCGGTGTCGGAAGCGACCCTGCATATTAATATGAGGGAACTGCTGGCGATCCTGTATGCGGTACAAGCAGGGTTCGACGTAAGCAGTATCGCATCGCATTTTGCGATGCAGTATTGTTGTTTTGCTAATCAATTTTTATTTTGTGTCGCAAAGCTGCGACGCAAAATGTTAAGATACATTGTTGCACTCTGCATGAGAACAGCATTCGTAGCAGCTGTTTTTACCAATAATTGGAAACGGCAAGTGATTAGCTTAAGTGGTTTGCATTTCATTTAAGCGCGAAAAAAAGCAGCCGAAGTTAGTCGTTTTAATAGCAGCATGTGGTGGGTACAGCCCACATAGCAGGAACGACCACAAGGAGAGGGTGGGAGAAAATAGGTTTTGGAAGAGCACTCATCCCGGTACCACTAGTCCAATGCATGGCCCAATGACAACCCCAACGATTCGCAACGATTGGGCAAAACTGCTACAAATGTCTTGAAGCTGAAGCTGAAGCTGAAGCTGTTAATGTTACTGCCCAAAAATATTATGTACTGTAATTAAAAATAACAAATAAATTATACAGAATTAAAAAAAAATACTCCACGAACGCAATGAGCGCTTTGAAAGGTTCTGTTTGTTGTAAAAATAAAAAGTAAAAACATGTGTTAGGCCCAGGCCTATTTGTTTTTAAGTAGTAAATAAAACAAACACTGCTAATCAAAATTCAGAATATGCTATAAAAGTTTCATTTTGCGTCGCAGTTTTGCTAATCAATTTTGTGGGGTTAAGTCGAGCCCTGGGTACAAGTGTTTAGGGATCGCTTGCGGGGACAGCATGTGAAGATATTTTCGGACAGTGTTGTAGCGGTTGCTCATGTAAATAAGGAGGAGGTACGCGGTCGCCGTTCCTAACTAATCTGGTGAGGAAATTGTGGCAGTTGCATCAGGAGTTGGGGTGTGTTCTCGAGGCAGTCTATATCCCGGGGAAGTTGAACACGGCGGCCGACGGATTATCTCGAATTTTCCTGGACAAGTTCGATTTCCAACTGTGTACAAGGGTGTTTGATGGCATTTGCATGCGTTTTGGGGTGCCCGACATCGACCTCTTTGCCTCCCCGGCAACGGCTCAGCTGCGACGGTTCGGGTCTTGGGGCAAGTGTCATGGTGCGGAGTTGATGGACGCATTGAGTGTATCCTGGTTGGGACTGTACCCCTACCTGTTCCCTCCTTGTCCGTTGGTCGGGCAGTGTGTCCACAAGCTGTTAGAGGACGGGGTCAGGAGAGCGATTGTGGTGACTCCGGCTTGATCGGGTGCGGCCTGGTATGTGCTGTTACGTGGAATGCGGGGTTCGGGGCCGTGTGCCCTGCCCAGTCAAGGGGACTTGTTGTGGGACCCATACGTAGGGCGGCCTGCCATAGACTTCTGGGGCCCATGGGTTTTGTGGTATGTTGTGGTGCCGTGAGGCAGACGTCGGTGACTCGCATCTACGTCGACATAGGACTTCGGGGAAGATATCCGGTAAGGTTTGCACATTTATTAATCTATCCCAAAAGTAACACAGTGAGGAGGATTCTGCGATGTAGAAATGGAGATTCTACCAGAGAACTTGTTCTCGCAAGGAGAATCGAAGTTCTACGAGTAGAATCCGACGAAACTGTTACTTCGATTTCCCGTCCGCCTCCCTGCTCGGAATTTCGGGCGGCAGGGGCCACGGAAGAAAACGAGTGACGAGTGATGGGGAGAGCGGGAGTGGAGAGGAAGTGAGGTAATTTGCATACATTTCCAGGAGGGAAATGACGCAATATGACAGGTTTTGACAAGCGCCGCATGGCAGGGAAGGATCCCAAAAGTAACACAGTTTCGTCGGATTCTACTCGTAGAACTTCGATTCTCCTTGCGAGAACAAGTTCTCTGGTAGAATCTCCATTTTTGCTTTTTAAGTGCTGCATCGCCGAGTTGGACTATGATATAAAATCCTTCAAAACTGTTCAGTATGTTGTTAATAATCCTGAGTCTAAGAAGGAACAGTCAGTAACTGAATGAATATTGTTCGGGCTCAGTAAAAAAAATCTCACATTACCAACAGATCCTGACCTATTTCTGTTTCCATTCCTGAAGGGAAACAACCACCGAGTTGAACTATTGGTCTTCTTTGTTAAAACATCAATTCCCAACAGTGCATGGTGGCTGTGTGCACGTAGATGACTGCATTGCATAGACTTGTAAATAATGATTCTTCTTTTGGTTGGCCTTTCATTTAGTAAAGCCCATCTGGTTAGCAAATTACACATTGGATTACTAAAATGCTGTTTTAGAGGCATTCCCAGAACGAATGAAATGAATGGAAGCTGCAAGAAACGCAGTGGGCTCGCCTCGATAAGAGACATTAATAAGGCTTAGCTGATCAGCTTTTATTTTTCCAACCGAGCAGATCCTAAACTGATCATTAAACAAAACTGGCCAATACAAAATCCTGATAACTAATCCCGATTCCCCATAACCAAAAACTCAACTAGTAAAGCATGCATTTAAAAAGAAATTATTAAATTAAAGCATATATGCACATAATTATTTTTAAAATAATCATACATATGCTAAATTCATTTTAATGATGAAAATCGTTATACTGCAATATAAAGCCTAAACCAGTTGGCATTGGATCAGTGACAGTGAGCTGGTCCAATGTTAACAAATTGTAAAAATCAATTCAACACCTGCTACTACCCAACTTGATATGCTAAAAAGAAATTTGAAAAAAACTACGCAGTCTGTAGTGATCCATGCATCAAGTTGATGTTTCTATCAAATTCTGGGAGACATAACCCATAACCGCCTGAAAAAACTTTTGAGACCCTTTTTGTTAAGAGTCCATATGGTACTTGGTTCGGTTCTCGGATTCGAAACGGCATTCTCTTGGTTTGGAGCCGACGACACTGACCACTGGGCTGTGACTGCCCGCTTTGCTCGGGGTCCCCGGGGACCCCTCACAAAGCTCGCGCTGGGACTTAGTTTTTCGCTGTTATACGTTGAAGGCGTACGTTCGTATCTAGGCGGTTATGGGTTAATATTGCATTATAAATAAAAATGTCTGTCCAAAGCACCCTCAAATCACCCGTAATAATTTGCAGGAACTGTAAGATATAGCAACTTAGGGATTGGACCATTCAAAAGCTAGCAAAGGAATGTTCAAAATGATGCATGCAAATGTCAAAATTGGTCAAAGACTCGATGGCTGGGTCAGCAAATATTGGTGATTATCTGGATCAGTAATAAGGATGGGCCCAGTCTTAGACATTAGGGACATCTTTGCATTCGCTGTACATGTAATTTGTAATATGTGAGTGAAGTAATGACAGTGTGATATTGTTATGTAACGCATGCTTCCGAACTAAGACTTTTTTTTTTGTTTTTATGGTTTAGGTATCGTTACCGTGACGGATTGTGCATGGTTGACTGGAGCAACAATCTTGCGTACTCAATGTTCGTCTTAGTTATTGCTATCTTTCCTCCTTTCACTACAGTGCTTGTGTGCTACTACTTAATTTTTCAAGTTGCACGAACCATGTGCCGCAAAATTCATGTTGGAATTGTTTCGCAAGTAGCACATGACATGCAGTTAGCTCCTGCTCCACCAACTCGCCGTCTCTCCATGGGTCGGTTCTCATTACAGAGAAAAGCAAGCAGTGTTGTACCAGCATCGCCTTCAGCAGCTAAGGGCTTGCGGACCGTTTGTGTTGTTGTTGGAGTCTTTACAATAACGTTGGTTCCGTATGTGTCCGTTGCACTTACGGAAGCTTTCGTGGGCAATGGCATTTTGCCACACTGGTATAGGATATTAGCGCTGTGGTTAGCATTGCTGTCTATTGCCACCCATCCAGTAGTGTATGGTTTATATAACCGCTCCATTCGCAAACAATTACGAGAGTACCTGTTTCCAAGCAATTCCAACGTGCTTCGAGGACTTCCGCGAGCTACATCACATCGACTTAGTATCTCTGCTAGCATTTCGGCCAGTCTTTCTGGAAGCGTATTTGACTATTCGCCATTTAAATTTCGCGCGAGAAGACATTCACGCCGTACTTCAATGGAGTATAGCCGTGCAGCGTTGGACACCATTACTCGAAATCTTGGTTCACGAAGAAAGGGTAGCCATGATTCTGGTAAGTTAAGAAACCTTTTGTCATTCTTTTGTTTTTCTGTCTGTGAATAGTAGGAAAACCCAGAGAAGGAATTTAACTGTTAAGTGCTGTGTTTGGTACTGCAGTTCTTATAATGAACAGTGACGTAATATATTGACTCGTGTATAAACTGCACTCGTAGATAAACAGCTCACCAAATGAATTCTTTAGAAGAAAAAAATGTGAACCTGTATATTTTCTTTATAAAACTATAAACAATATTAATGATAAAAATGCAAAGGTGTGAAAATGTTGATATTAACTAAACAAAAAATGGCTTTGCCGTTTATAAGAAAGCATTAGAGCTCGTATCCCAAGAAATTCACAGCTGTGAAGGTGCACAAATAAAAAAAAGATAAAAAGGACGAAACGAACTAAAATTTCGATTCCAATTCTTGTTCACTGTTATTAGAGTTGACATTATAGTGTGTTTCGTTCGTGTGAACTCTAATCGGTTTGGTATTTTGTGTACCTTCACAGCTGTAAACTGCTTGGGATGTGAGATCTGATGCTTTTTCTAAACGGCGAAGCTGTTTTTACTTAGTTTTTTTTCTATTTTTCTATTTGATTCTTATTTCTATGGTTCTCACTTCAGTATTTGCTACTACCGTAAATCGCGCATTAAATGCCCATGGGCTTGTAAAATTAATTTGCCTCACATGGGGGGGGGGGGGGGCCCATTAAAAACAAGAATTGTCTATTTTCTAACCCAACTTGCCCAGGGAGGGAGT
Source organism: Lithobius niger (assembly GCA_023313725.1). Taxonomy (NCBI): domain Eukaryota; kingdom Metazoa; phylum Arthropoda; class Chilopoda; order Lithobiomorpha; family Lithobiidae; genus Lithobius; species Lithobius niger. The sequence continues at coordinate 14,728 of JAHWFP010183165.1, read as the reverse complement.
TTTCTATCACAAAAAAACCGCCGATAATGCAGTCATTCGCGTGCATGATCTGGATTCACTCTAGCAAAACACAATGCCTTTATTCTCATGTATTCACAAATTTAGTTTATTAGATTGTCCACCTTTCAATATCTAACATAATTCAACGTTAAACTAATTTCTAACCATCACCAACCTTTATAAACAGACAACGCGATTCACACCAGGAATCACATTTTTGTTTACACCACTTTCCGGAAAGTCGTAAAATTGACATTGTTGCATGGGTCCTGCCTACCTGGATAGAGTAATCCATGCCAGAACTTCCGGAGGAACTTCCGGCTTGGATTACTCTCTCCAGGAGCGCAGGACGAAGGGAAGAACAGAAAACAATGTCAATTTTACGACTTTCCGGAAAATTGTGTAAACAAAAATGTGCTTCCTGGTGTGAATCGCGTTGTCTGTTTATAAGGTTGGTGATGGTTAGAAATCAGTTTTAACTTTGAATTATGTTAGATATTGAAAGGTGGACGATCTAATAAACTAAATTTCTGAAGCAATAAGAATAAAGGCATTGTGTTTTCCTAGAGTGAATCCAGATCACGCACGGAATTGATTGAACGCTAGGCCTAATATTGCCGGCTTTTCCGTGATTACAAACGCTCCCGTGAATCGTGTTGGATTAAAAGTTGATTTTGTTGAAAGTATGAAGTGTTTAGTTAATTTTGCTGCAGAAAAATCAAAATTTACGATGATGAAACGTTGCTTTCGTTAAAACGTAAGAAGATTTCAGGTAATTTTACCACAGAAAATCGATAATTTTTAAGAGGTGGGCATCAACAAGAGTACATCACGATTTTTGACTTTAAAGCATTTTAGGGGGCTGGGCGTTTAATATGCGATTTACGGTACCACCAAGATCTGCGCCAGCGGCGGCTCCAGGCGGGCCTACGCCCAATACCTTCGACACACACCGCTGCGACCCTCCTACTCGCTGGGGCTTCTGCATGCTGCCCACGAGGATTTCTGTTTGCATTCATTTTTTATGTGTGTGTATGTCTTTTTATTAGTCTGATGCTTTTATTAGAGTGAGCTGTAATACGTTTTTATTTGTTTACCTTTAAAGCTATGAATTCCATGGTGATACAAACTCTTTCTTACTTGATGGTAATACATTAGCGTGTCTAGATTAGTGCGTGTTAGCTCGAGTCTGCATAGTTGATCTTCGAGTTATGGAAAATTCATTTGTCCTGTAACATCTGTTCAACGTGTGTTTTCTTCTTCATGTACCCCGTCGTTAGATTCTTCATTTATTTTGACAACTGATTGTTGTAAAATGTATGGTGATGATCTGCTTCCCACTGTTTGCTTTTAAGGTTGTTTGTTGTACTTCATTGCTCATTTAGCAGCATTGTCATGTCTTGACATTGATAACAATTCTTGTCAAAAGTCAAATTCTTGTCAAATTCTTCAAATTCTTCTTGTCAAATTCTTGTCAAAGTCAAATTCTTGTCAAAAGTCTTGACATTGATAACAATTCATCTGGCGTCCTGAAGCCCGCACTGAGCAACTAAATAAGTCATTCAGTGATATCGGTGAGGCCGTACGGCCTAAAAATTGAAGACCGAGCACCTTATGGTTTACAACTGAAAGATTTAAGCGAAAGCCATTGCCATTTTGATGCTCAACATGGAATTAACATTTAACTGGCTGACAATATTAGCCTGCACAGATCCAACGACAGCATCATTTTCCTCGTGCCCAAACACCGTAACACCTTGTTCGAGTGAACTCCAATCCAGTAATGTGCGCCTCACTTCTTGTTACACCATGGTTACATGTTGCAGCCTTGTAGCATTTCTTACTATTTTCAAAATACTTACCTTCAGTTATCATGCTTAAATCACATTATTTAAGCTACCACTGTCCAAATTTCTTAAATCCGCGTTTTAAGTCTCAATAAAATATTTGTAGTGTATGCAGCTCCCGCTAGACGCGCTGCTCTGCCTACAGGCCAAGTCCAGGCCGCCATCTTGTTCTTCCATATCACTTTGGGACACACGTGTGGTTAGATGTGTGCTGTGCGTGAGTTTCTCTGTCCATTTTTCATTCAAAATGGTGCATTGTACTTGTACAATCGCCAAACTTCAGGAACTTGGACGAAAAGCGTATGCTTTTCTCTGTAGGCTTGAACATGCCTGCACGTACAACTTCCTCATTCTTAGGAAGTACAGACAACATGAAAGAAAACTGACTCCTGACAATGGCACAATCAGGACCGTATCACTAGCATAGCGTTTTTCAGATCAGGAGCTTGTTGAGATGGTTTTTGAACATGATCGGCCCCATGGATGACGGATCTCTCGCTTACTACGTAATTTGGTTAGTGGTTGTATGTTAGTCTGACCTTCACAACAAGACATCTAAGATAAAGTTGACGATTGGGCCAGCGGTTGATAACTCAATGGTGCCGATCAAACCAACGATTTGAAAACTCAATGAGGCGGTAAGTCTGTTTTTCAGGATTCTTTTCGAGATAGTGTTTCCTCATTGACGATAGTTTTGATGTTCGTGTGTGTACCCGGAGTTGCCCTATTTCATGAATGGTTAATGAAGGAGAAAATACATCGCCTCGCTGATTTATTCACGCGATGTGAGGTAGAATGGCCACTTCTCTTTGTTTACTCCGGTAGCTGGCAACTTATGGTATTGTTACCTGCTTTATCAACTTGCCGCGTCTTTCGTTTAGATAGGCAGTTTTTAATGGAGGCCGACATCCTGAAATGCTCATTTGTGTAGTGTTTTCCAAGTTGTAAAAATTAAATCGTAATAGACCACTTTTCTCACGAGCCGGATAGAGTTGGAACAGGAGCGGTTTACAGTCGCCGGCTTGGTTTACAGCCGCCGTGTCGCCTGTTGCTGGCTCGCACCCTGTTAGCCACTATGCCCAATTTTCACCCCCCCCCCCCCCCACCCACCCACCCACCACCAGATGCGGTGGTGCTGGGTTGGATTTGCAACCTGACAACATAAGTTACAGGCCTACACCCTGTGTGTTTGTGCTTGTTTCAGGGGAAGAGGAGGATTAGGACGATTGTAGCCAATGGATAGTTTTTTAGAGGATTTAGAAGTTTTTGAAGGCGTTTTTCATTTTGAAAGGATTCACAACTGCGGCACCAGCTGAAAAGGGGGGTTATGTGAGGTAGGGACATCCCATGCGACACATTCGTGCAAGAAAAAAAAATAGACTCGTCCCTGGAAGGGCGGTTTGAGAAGACCTATCACTTTCAGCGATAAGGGCAACCCCTTGGGCGCTGGAGCTTTAGCGGCCAGGCAGAAAGAACCGAAGACTTTCTCCAGTGACAACAGTTATGTGAGACCGTTCTGGGGTTCTCTTCATCGGGGCACTTCGGGACAAAGAAGACGAGGCCAAAGGCTTATACCGATATGACTCAGCACTCGGTATTATCCTCCGCCCGAATCCCTCTATTCTGCACCATCGCGGCTGGAGATTAACCTGCAGCATGAACACGAATGGTGTTTCTGGAGAGGTTTCGGACCTCAGAGAATCGGCGAGGAAGGATTATGAATGTTGATGGAATAGGTGGTTCTTGTGGTGCAAGGATAACGACCCATGCAACCCAACCGTTCAGAAACTGGCCTCCTTCTTTGGAGACCTGTTCGAAAGAAGACTTGCCGCAGCATCACAGGCTACCGACCAGTCATTAATTCAGCCCTCCACTGTATAGGCAACCTAAGCACGACAGACCACCCGGTGATCCCTAGACTTATAGCAGCCTACCCAAACGTCAGACCATGAACCCGATGCCTTCTTACACAGTGGAACATCCCACTAGTGTTACAGGATTAGTCTCGTCCCCCGCACGGCCGAGTTTCTCAGAAGACAGTATTCCTAATAGCGGTGACGTCTGCAGCCAGGCAGGGGACAACCTGAAGCCAGGTCAATCACCAAAACCTGTAATAATACATGCCTTAGGAAATTTGTACCTGAAGGAGGGGAAGAAAGACTACAATATCCGATCATGGAACCGAGACACTATCTGGAAAAATCTAAAGTTCCACGGGAAAAAAAAGAACACAACGAAAGGTGCAACAACCATTCCCGGACATAGACCTCAACACGGACACAGTACACGATGGAGGTCCATCACCTCAAAATTTAAGGAAATGATGAAGTGAGGTGGTTAGAAAGGCATACGACCTCGAAACCCATCACGTAGACATACCCGAGCATGTGAGAGCGCACAAAGCTGGAACGCTGTCTGCCTCATGGGCCTACGGATGAGGCACACCACCAGGGCCGTAGCCAGCACCCCCCGCACGTGCGGGGGGTTTTCTTCAGGCCTTTATAGTGGAAGCTGCCATTTAAGGGAGAGAATGATTACGCGGCTTGGGAAGATAGTCATTTTGTTAGTAAGCGAAATAAAAACAGCCTGTTTCTAAACGAAGCTTACAGTTTTGGAGAATTAATCATATATGTTTATAATTTCATGCCCGAGATTGAAAGTGACTAATTTTTTTTTTAAAGGCTGCTTCAGGATTCGAATTAAATTGTTGAAATACGGTAGCCCACGAAAAAAACGTGCTAACTGTTATTAATAAAAAATAGTGTTGATTACTGAGTTAAAATGAGATTAATTTGATTTTAAGCACAGTAATGTGCGAGGACAAAAACGTATTACGTTTCTTAACAGTATTAAAAAAAAAACAATTCAAATTGTCACAAAACGCCATCCTCGACCGCGTAGTCGAGAATACAGACCCCTAAACTAATTCCACAGTCCAGGTATGGTTACATTATGCACGTCAAAAAAAGTGTTATCCAATAACTTATATTCGCAACCAAGAAAATAAAATTCATATGGGAATGAGATTTTCTGTTTGTGGGGAAAAGGGTGGGGGGGGGGAGGGCGTAGCTCCATTTTACTTCTGGTGCGGGGTATAACAAAATTCCTGGCTATGGCCCTGCACACCACTAGATGAAGTAGTGGCAACCTGCTCCGGAAGGCATAGAACTACCTTCATAGCCCACTACCTAAGGGATACGAGTGGCTGCGAAGGAAGGAAGAGGTGCAAAGACATGTATTGGCAGGCCAGACATTCAAGGAGTGAGCGGAAAAGGAAAAGGCACACTCGATAAGGTGGGTACCTTCTAGAGTAAGTTAAATTTGTAACACAAGTGTCGAAACATTAGAACCTTTCTTGCAGCATGGGTAAATATCATGCCCACCATCCACAACGACAAATTCAGCATGATAACTGAAAGTAAATATTTTGAAGATAGTAAGAAAGAACATTTTGCCGGCCCCCAGTCAGGCCGGCCAGCTAAAAATGGTTTTTTTTTGCCTGAAACATACTTAACCTGATAATTTAGCATTACATTGTCCTCAATTAATGTCTCCCTGGAGGTTTTTTAAGTTGCTTGTAGCCACCTGCTTGCATGACCCACTGCGCATGCGCAGCCCTCTTTATATAAGCGAGAACGTGGTTGGTCTCGACATTTATTTTCCTCTCAATCTGTCAGGTGGTGACTCGAGAGGGGAGGTAGGGCGGGCTTAGGTTAAGTATGTTTTAGGCAAATGTTCTTTCTTTGTTTGCCAAACGTATTAACCTGATAATTTAGCATTATCAGCAGACCTCGTCAAACGTGGTGGCGGGCACCAATCAGGCGGGGCGCCCCGGGATGCAAGCAGGCGTTCCCCCACAAATTTTTATTATGGTAAAAATTCGCATTTGTTCAGAACAGGATGTTGAAACAGGAGGATGGATCTTTTTCGTAGAGTTTGGTGGCCCTGTAAAGGATCGTTGATTTTTTTTGGGTTCTTGCTTCCTCCTATGGATGGCTTGTTTCCATCTGGGATGGCTTGCTTCTGCTTCGTTCTGAGTGCTTAAGGGGGCTTGACCACAGTTCTGGCTGCGACGATTGGTCCCAGCCGGTGTAGTCCCTTTCCTTCTCTTGACATGTCCCTCAGGTAGTGGGAGGTGGATGTCGTTGAGTGACGTTAGGATGCGGCTAGTAGAATTTTTTCTAATGGGATGGCGTTGGGAATTGTCCATGTTGTGGAAAACATTCTGATCTCGTGTGCTGTTGGCTTTGTCGTACGGAGTGTCAATGGTTTCTGAGTCTTGGCTCGTAATCTTGTTCTTGGGTGAAGGGTTACCGAAGAGAAGTTTGGGCCAGAGATGCAGTAGACTGTATCTGCTGATAGGGTTTGGATTTCGGAACAGCGAGCACTTGTTGCAAGTGTAACGTGGGAGACAGTTTCCCTGGTAAGGAAGTGAAGGCAGCTGTCTTGCCTAGGTTCGAAGGGCTTCCATTAGGTATTGTAGGGCGATTGACAAGTCCCAGTCTGTGACAAGTCTTCTCGTTGTTGGGCGGTCATTTTCAGAGGAGCGGAGAAAAGCAGAAATTCGGTAATCATCGAGAAGGTTGGTCTTGTTTGTTGCCTTGAATACAGAGTTTAGGGCTGAGCAGTAGACAAGGAACGTTGAGCTTTTGAGTTTGTCGATGTTGAAAAGGTCAGTGAAGAATCTTAACAGTTCGGGTAGAGAGGGATTGATTGGATTGATTTTCCTTGTGAAACACCAATGAAACTATTTGGACCAGTGGCTGTTACACATTCTGTTTGTTGGTTCAGTGGTGGCTTTTGAAGTGATGCGGATGGCATCATCTTGATGAATTTCAGCCTTCTTCAGGAGTTGGATGATGTAGCCGCGCCTGATGGACAGTAGGTGTATGGTTGGTCACGGTCGAGACGATCGGCCTGAGATGAAGACGTTGTCTGTCTTGAAAACTTCACTCAATTTGTGGGTTGAAGACACGAATGAGGCGAGCGTTGGTGCAGACATTCATGGTTGTCTTAATCTTCACCCGAGAAGTGTGGTCAGTCATAGACGAGGTTCTGTAGGTGGAGAGAGCGTGATCTGTTTTGACTCTATACTTGAAACATGGGATTTAGCCAGGATTGAGACAAGCACCGATATGGTTGCTACAGATGTTATGATTTCCGCACGAGACGTGGGGTAAGCCACGTAGGAGACAGGATGCAAGATGAAGATGTCATCCCACTTGACTCATCATTTTAGGGCGTGGATTTTTTTTTTATTATTATTTAGCCACTGATGAGTCGAGAGTTAGTGGACGGTAACTGTTGTCTAGATTTTATTCGAGACGTGAGGTGAGTCATGGACGAGAAAAGCAGCTAAAGGTGAGACTGTCCTGTCTTGATTCTTCACTCAAAATTTGGGTTCTAACCACGAATGAGGCGAACATGAGTGAAGACAGCAGCTGTTGTCTTGATTTTATTCGTGATATGGGGTTAGCCATGGTCGAGGCAAGCACCAAGAGGTACAAGCGGCTTTGTCTTGGATCTACACTAAAAACGTGGGTTTTAGTCACCAGTGGTACGAGCAGCAGTAGACAGCAACTGTTATCGTGATTTTCGCTCGAGACGTGGGGTCAGCCACAGTCGAGACAAGCAGCAAGAGGTGCAAACGGATTCCGTCTTATAACATGGGTTCTAGCCACGAATGAGACGAGCAGCAGTGGACAGCGACTGTTGTGTTGATATTCGATCGAGATGTGGGGTCAGCCATGGTCGAGACAAGCAGGAAGAGGTGCAGACGGCTTCCGTATTGGTTCTTTACTCAAGGCGCGGGATTTAGCCACGAGTGAGACGAGTAGCAGTAGACGGCAACAGTTGACTTGATTCTGCTCTAGACGTGGGGTCAGCCACGGACGAGACAAGCAGTAAGATATGTAAATGCCTTCCGTCTTGAATCTTCACCCAAAACGTGGGATTTAGTCGCAAGTGAGACGAGCTGTAGATGATAGCAACAGTTGGCGTGATTTTGCTTGAGGCGTGGCCCGGTCGAAACAAGCGGCAGGAGGTGTAGACGGCGTCCGTCTTGGATCTTCACTCAAAACACGGGATTTAGTCACGAGAGAGAAGAGCAGCCGTGGACGGCAACTGTTGGCTTGAGTTATGTTCGAAACGTGGGGTCAGCCACGGTCGAGAAAAGCAGCCAGAGGTGTAAACGGCTTGCGTTTCGTTCTTCACTTAAACGTGGGTTTTAGCCACGAGTGAGACGTGCTGCAGTTGACAGCATCGGTTGTCTTGTCTCGTTTGAGACGTGGGGTTAGCGACGGTCGAGATAAGCGGCAAGAGGTGTAGACAGCTCCTGTCTTGGTTCCTCACTCAAAACGTGGGACGTAGTCACGAGTGAGACGTGTAGCAATGAACAGTAACTGTTGAATTGATTTTCACTGGTTACGTGGGGTGAGCTACGGTCTATACAGCGGCAGATGGCATCCAACATTGAAGTTTCACTCAAAACGTGGTTATTAGCCACGAATGAGACAAGCAGCAGCATGGTGAGAAAACTGTTGTCTGCGTGTCACTCGAGACAAGGGGTAACCCTGGTCGAGACAAGCAGGGGAAAACAGGAACAGTTTTGGCTCTTCCCTTGGACGAGGCCATGAATCTTGACGCAGTTGTTTGAAAACTTGATCGAGATGAGATCGTGTAACCAAAGTTCGGTAGCAACTTCAATCGTTGACAGAAACAATCGAAACCGAAAGAGAGTAAGACGGGTTGTCCGCGATTGTCGTCCGGGAAATAAACGTGTTTTGCGGTAGGCGTTTGAGTGGTCTGGGCTTGTTGCGACGTAGTGGGAATCGGTGTGTTGGCCGAAAGGAAGTCGGAATGCTTGCGCTTATTGGTGGCGGAGTCAGAGATGCGCGAAAGGCCTTTCATGACTTACAGTAGACGCAACCCAAACATGCATGTTGGCTTCTTGCAACAGGGAATCGTCTTCGTTGTTGACGACATTAACTGGGCGTGTAGCGGTCGTCGTGGACGGTCGGGGTGCAGGAGAGAGCACAGCATCCGTGGCCGTAGTGATGACCGAAGACAAAACCCAAATTACTGGTAACGGGGAAACATCTGCGTCGTTGACGACATGAATGTCTCGGTCTAAGCCGGGCGTGCAGCAGTCATCGTGGATGGTCAGAGTTGCAGCAGGAGAGAGCACAGAATCCGTGGTCGGAGCGATGACCGAAAGGCCAGCTTTCATTGCAAGGAGATGAGCAAAACGCAAAGCTCCAAATTGTTGGTAACGGGGAAACGTCTTCGACGTCGACGACATGAACAACCTGGTTTAAGCCCGGCGTGCAGCGGTTGCCGCGGACGGACGGAGTAGCAGCAGGAGAGAGAGCAGCATCCGAGATGACCGAAAGGGCGGCTTCTATCGTGAGGAGATGAGCAAATGGCAACGATGAAACGTCTTCGTGGTTGACATGTATGTCCCGGACTAAGCCGGGCGCGCAGCGGTCGCCGCGAACGGATGGAGTAGCAGCAGGAGAGAGCACAGCATCCGAGATGACCGAAATGGCGGCTTCTATCGTAAGGAGATAAGCGACTGGCAACGGTGAATCGTCTTTGTCGTTGACGACATGAACGTCCCAGACTAAGCCGGGCGTGCGGCGGTCGTCGCGGACGGACGGAGTAGCAGCGGGAGAGAGCACAGCATCCGTTATGACCAAAGGCGGGAGACGAGGTAACGCGTAAGAACCTCTGAAGGAAAATGAAATGCCGAGACCAACCACGTTCTCGCTTATATAGAGAGGGCTGCGCATGCGCAGTGGGTCATGCAAGCAGGCGGCTACAAGCAACTTAAAAACCTCAAGGGAGACAATAATTGAGGACAATGTAATACTAAATTATTAGGTTAATATGTTTGGCAAACGAAGAAACAAAAATTTTAATACACATTAAAATTAGTTATACTATTGAATAAATACTTACCTTCAGTTATAACCCGCCCACCTCCCTACTATCACGAGTCAAGAAAAGGTGACTAAGTGAAGTGATATGGGAGAACAAGATGGCGGCCTGGACTCGACCTGTAGGCAGAGCAGCGCGCCTAGCGGGGAGCTGCATACACTACAAATTTTTTAATTGAGTCTTAAAATGCGGTTTTAAGAAATTTGGACAGTGATTTAAGCATGATAACTGAAGGTAAGTATTTATTCAATAGTAAAAACTAATTTTAATGTGTATTAAAACTTTTGTTTTGACATTGCTAGCCTCTGGTGCTGTGGCTCCTAATCCTTTGTCTGAAAGTTCTTGTGCAACACGAACTAATAAGCATGTGCTAATTAAGCACTTTACTAGTTAAGTCTCTTTAAAATAACAAGTGGTCAGGAATTTTTCTGATGCATTTGGAGAGCATGTTTGTTTCAAATAGAGGCGAATTTTTTTGTAAATAACTTCAGAGAGGCTTTACCTCTTGAATCATGGTTCGCATCAATGGAAAGCTGGTGAAAAAACTTAAAATGATTTATTTGAACATTAAAATCGGTCTTTTTATAGCTGTTTCTCCTTTTGAGCATTGCGAGTCCCCTAGAAGTTTGAGAGTTTGAGAGTCTTCATTGCCGGGCTCGTACGGTTCAGCGTATGCGCGGGCCTGGGCCAGCTTATATAAGCTCCAGTGACCAGTCAGCATCATTTCTCCTAGGGCGATCGCGACGTGTGGTCGTCCTGAGCTTCCCGTTTAACGTTCCGCAGTCATGGTTCCCATTCCCATTCCAAGAAACAAAACACACCTGAACCACCAGGAAGAACACAGTTCACAGTTCTACTTGAATTTTCGGAGAAAATACCGTTCTCCTTCTTCAGAAAATCACGCACAACACGGAGGAAAAATAAGTTCTCACATAACCATTTGTAAACAAAAATTCGAAAGGACGCGCGTGGAGGAGCAGACCACTGATCTATATATCTTCGCTTTCAAGGAGATTCCACTTGTCAAACTCGGCTGTGAGCTGATGGTGCACCAAGCCCTCAATACGGTTGTAAGATATATAGATCAGTGGTCTGTTCCTCCACGCGCGTCCTTTCGAATTTTTGTTTACGGATGGTTATGTGAGAACTTATTTTTCCTCCGTGTTGTGCGTGACTTTCTGAAGAAGGAGAACGGTATTTTCTCTGATAATTTAAGTATAACTGTGAACTGTGTTCTTCCTGGTGGTTCAGGTGTGTTTTGTTTCTTAAAATGTCTTTGCAAAACCACTGTTACCGCCGTTTACTGGTTTTCGTTAAATTCCCCATTCCCATTCCGCATACCGTTGTTCCTGCGGATGGCGCGTGCCTCCTCTCCATCATTGTCGCTTCTGCGGTTCCCCTTCTAGGGATTGCAGACCAAGCTACCGGGATCCATCTTCATCTCGATTCCTCCGTTCCTCCATCTGTAAGGAAATTAATAATGGCTTAATTAGTATTCATAACAGAAACAATACAATTAATTAATTGGATACATATTGCATAATATCATACATTTATTAAAATGCATGAGCCGAGTATTTATTCGGATAGATCAAAACAACTCCATATAACAATTATAATTGGGAGTCCTCTTCACAGGTGACCGAGAGGCGGCAAGATCATTTGAGACTGAACAAGTGTAATTACACCTATTGTTAAAGTTTAAAGGATGGCATTACCAGCTGACATTATTTACGACAGTTTCGTAGAACCTAAATGACTTTCTAGAAGTAGATTTAATTACGATAAAATCGTCGCTGATGATCGATCACTTCGTGGAATAACAATAAATCCCTCCCACACGGGATGGCGGCATATACCTTCAAGGCGCCGCATATGGGGAACAATTAATGAACCCGAAAGCAACAATGGAATGATTAACATGCGTAGAGGTCCAGTTTGGCGATAAGGGCCCAAGCTGTCCAAATGTTACTATATTTAGCATTTCACTAATAAATCAATATTACAATGGATCGATCATGGCCGATAACGCCACAGTATTTAAACCGATCCTCGGAATGCGGGATATCTTTCGATCATCAGCCGCTCAACAGTTGTTAACTAGTTCACGCCTGTCAAATTCCGAACTTCAGAAGTGCGCCAGGCCAATAGCCGTGCCGAGTTGGTGACGAAGCTTCGCCGCCAAGCTAAGCCGTGGGCCGATGGCCGCACTCCAGCTTCTATTATAAAGCTAAGTATTTTGATTCAATAGCAATAGCTATGATTGTTTATGCTTAACTAGTACCAATCCGTACGCTACTAAATTAACCCGAGATTCCTTTATTTAATTTAGAGAATATAATAATGATTAGGTTTCCCGCTCGACTTAATCCGTAATGCCATTCATTCTACTCATTGTCGATAATTGTAATCGATACAATCAAATCATAGCAATCTGTCATTGATTTAATTGGCCATATTGTGGGGTCAATATTGTGTACACCGGAGTGTCGATTAAAGGCCCAGTATAATTGGATGTTTGCTTATTATTTAGCCTACCTATTTTATACATAATTAGTGTTTTATACAATTGATTGATACAATTGATACATGTGGTCGTTCCACATCCCTCCGGTTCCTTGAAACCAATGAACGATCCACCGGCCCTTTCATCCACGGACCATCCCTCCGGTCACGATACCGCTACAACTTCTTTGCAGCCGTCTACGCATCCTCCAACACTGGACTCGGAAATCAAGAATGCAAGGATCACTCCCGATTCTACGTTACCTTCTCACTCGTCGGAAGCTATGGTCCTTCATTGCCCCTACATTTCTCAAGCACCAGCCTGGCGTTCAAGTCGTGTTCCTATGACACGATCTTTCCTTTACCGGCAACTCCGCCAACCTCCGTCAGCAGTATTTCCTGCCCTCCTGTCTTATTTTCCGACCGAACTTCACAGGGGGGCATTCCGGACGTTTGGCTCAACAACGGTTTCTTCCGTTCCGGTTACGCCTTCACACCCGGCTTCTTCAACATCAGGAAACCCTAACCGGGATTCTTCACCACCAACACCGATTCTCCCATCACCAATTACTACTGTTCCTTTAGGAACGTCTGCTGCCTCCTCACCGGTCTTCATTCCTCCAGATTCACTACGCTTGCCAGTACCATTCTCGACCTTCCACCGATCATTTTACGTCCCAGATTGCCGTTCCCACGTTCCACCTCAAGAACCCGATCCTGGTCCTCCATCTTCGAAAGCAGTCTACGTTGACCTCGTCTGCGATGAAGATCTTCCATATGACGTGCATTACACGGTCCTTGGTACCACGTCTCCGAACTTTCTACCCTTGTCTCCTCGTTCTCTTACTGTCCTGCGTTCCCGTTCCATCACAGTTCCGGGCATTACTCCCCTCGTTCCTAAACGCCTTTCGTCTTCACCTGCGTTCGTCTCCACTATCCCAAAAATGGAACCCCTCCTTCACCGTCCATCATGTCCAGATGTCGTCACACCGCCCATTCATGGTTCCCCATCCTCTCCATCATGAACTTTGTCTTCACATAACCAGGCTGACACAGGGAACCAGACTTTGTGGCTGGTGATTCCCGGCCTTTCAGTTCCATCCACCCTTTTCAGCACGAAGACTCTTAAGTGAAAAAAAAACAACAATACATTCCATCTTTGGGTCTCTCACTGGGAATGGATGAGAATTTTAATGTCGTGCTTTATCATTACCGGAACGTTATTAGCCAAATTCAGGTTTATATTTAAATTTTTGTAATATCAATTATTCTGTTTTGCAGGTGCTGTTGTAACTGATAGTGATCCAGATACGGAGCCACCATTCTTTTCCCTACACCGCTGGCGGCGACGTTTCAGTGCGCCATCGCAGTTGCAGTTTTTTTCCGCAACACAAGAAAATCGTCAACCTCAACCAGCATCGCTGCCACTGCTTCAAGCTTTGGCATCTGTAGCATCATCAACTTCAGCTAGTAATTCAACACCAAAGCCGTTAGCGTCTGCAACGACAGAATCTTCATTCATATTTGATGACGTCATACCCAGTGTTCTTTCCACTGATAATGTGATTAAAGTGGATAACAAATTACCTAGTGAAAAAGCCGAGGCAGCACGTCCCACTTCTTGCCCCGAAAAAGATGACAAAGTATTCTTACGCACAACAACACATCAAGCAAGTGTTGACGAAGGCATCAGTCTCACGGGCGATTGCACATTAGAGGATGTATTTTAAATGCATATGAATATTGCCTAGTGCAGCTCCATTTCTTAATATTGTGAAGTTGATATACAATTGTTGAATGCCACAAATAAGAATTTCTTGAAAAAATTGAATATAGCAATTCATCCCTTTTTTTTCGTATTGTTCCGAATGCTTGGCTATGCCGTTTTTGGCTGGCTAATTTGTATTCACTGTTTTTTATGAAATATTTTTCAGAATACATTTTCCTGTACATAAGTGTGAGTGTGTAGAAAGTATGACAGTCAAGCGCAACAAACAGGTAAAATGAAATGCATTAAAATACGACATTTTGAAACAAAACAAAACATTCCGGTGTCAAGCAATAAAAGGTAATAAATATCAATAAAGCAACTGGGAACTGCACAACCGTGAACGGGTGTGCAACTGCGTGTGGAGAGAACCACCGGTCAAAACAATAAAGTACAGTACTCTTAATTCAAATGCATCAATCTAAAATAACCATCCTTATTATTGATAGTTTTTGACCAGGTTCAAGCATTGGGGCCACGGTAAAAAAGAAATAGTTGTTTGTCAAGCCTTTTTCCTAAAAAAAAATGGGGGGAAGGTTATTTAAAGAAATAAATTTACTGCAATAATTTCCATATATTTAGTGGACTTGTAATAGATAATATTTTTTTCCTTTTTTTCGGAAAGTTTAAACTGAACCTTATTTCCTGAAACAGTTAACACTAGGTGCAA
>JAHWFP010183164.1:0-33109 GCA_023313725.1 Lithobius niger | reverse complement strand
GGGGGGGTTGGACGCTTTATCATGTTTTGTTGTTTATTTAACCTTTTCTTTTGTAGTTTCTTCCTGATCTTGTTTTATGTTTTTGCCCAGCTCCCGTTTTTGAAAACATATTATGCACGCTTTACCCTCAGATTGTGTGGGCTACTGCCTGTATGTAAATTGTTCATAGCGGAATGACTTTTCTTTCCTTGTACAGCTGGAGAATGGAACCAATTGAATAGAATATATTGTATTCCTCCTTCAGGAAGAAGGCGTGTTACCAAGCTATAGTTCTCTCTGTAACGGTGTTACCACACATCTTTAATCTGTACGACCAGAGGACATCGACAACATTTTGAATTTATGACCATTTGCCTTGCCTCAACGCCATTGCCAACTGTGATTGAAGCTGCGTTTGTGGAGAGAGAAATGCAATTTTAATCTCGTTTGAGCTTAGCATTAAGGCAAATGGTGGTGCAGATTGCTTATAGATGGGGCTACCTATTAGCCGTAGCCAGTAAACGAGCCTAGGCGCGCTGTACGAGCCGTGGTGCTATCTATGTGGCCAGTAAATGAGTGCACAGGAAATTAGTTGGAACTAAGTTGTAAAAGCGATTTAGTGATCTTATGTAATACGTGAATTTCGAAACGAAACATGTGTCATTGTCAAAATACACCTAAAAAGCAAAACAAACATTACTATTGCCATTTACAACTAGTGGGAGAGCAATCATATATATGATAATTTTCTAACAGCATACCAATGAAAAGCCAGCAAACAGCAGCCACCAGCCAGTCAAGCCTCCGTAACACGGGTAAAGCGAACACCGGATATTTTATCAGATTAAACTGTCAGCTTCGTTCTTCCATCTTGTTTTTACGATCGACTCGTCTGGTATCCTGGCCTCCCCCACTAACGAAAGTTTGAAAGAACTATGTTTCGTAGGCCTAAATCAATATCTAAACGTATAAGACGTAGACTACACAGTCAAGATGCATTATTTGGCTTCCCAGCGATGCACGCTTAATCTTTGGTTACCATGGTGACAGAATATCAGCCAGCATTACTTAGGTCCCTCTGGTTAGGCTTAATCGCTGCTACAATGCAACGGTGACAGTGTAGGTAACCTCAGTACGTAAAATATTATGCAGTACTGAAATTAACTATAAATAGTTGGAAATAAATTAATAATAATTGTAGTAAATTAATAATAATTGTAGTAAATTAGTAATAATTGTTGTAAATTAATAATAATTGATGTAACCCTTAGCAATAATCA
Organism: Lithobius niger; assembly: GCA_023313725.1. Classification (NCBI taxonomy): domain Eukaryota; kingdom Metazoa; phylum Arthropoda; class Chilopoda; order Lithobiomorpha; family Lithobiidae; genus Lithobius; species Lithobius niger. Next base: position 31,850 of record JAHWFP010183164.1, on the reverse strand, counting down.
TGTTCTATTTAAAAAACCCTTTAAGCCTTAAAAATCATGTTCAATTTTAAGTCTAAGAACGATATACTCCAATAAAAACGAAACACCGTGACTGTTAATGTTCGTCAACGACAATCGTCAGCTTTCAAGGTGAGCCGGTCTGTTTTCAGCAAGTTTGTGACGGATCATTGGGGAAACAAAACTACTAAAGACAGGCAGGGCCTTCGAAAACCACAAGCCAAACTCAACCAAACTCTTCCAGTCTGGAGGCAGAACGACGTTTGTTCATGGTCATTCTGTGTGTTAACGATTCCAAACTGTCTCCAGATGGATAAGTTTGGTTGAGTTTGGATTGGTAGTTATCGAAGGCGCCCATGGTATATTCTCGTTTCAAATGCGACTCGAGCGTAGTTTTTAATCGACATGTTCTTAACCTCTCGTTACATTCCCAAGCTGATAAAAACACGTCGCGCAAGTGTTCAGTATTTTATTTTAGCTTTGGAATGCAACTCGGGGATGACAACATTTATCGATAAAAAAAATTATCGACATTACTACTGAAAAATACCAGTGGTTTTTATTGGGCATGGAAAATCAACAACCCTGGTCTCAAGCTATGATAGAAATTTGGGTTATGCCTTTCCATGTCAAATTCAGCCCTTTAATCGTGCACAACGACTGCGTATATTCGTTTCTGTAAAACCATTCATGGAATAACCAAAGTAGAAAACTGGAAATTCAGAACTACGGCATTTAATGCAATTAAACCATGCGCAATGGCTGTTTGCCGTGACGTCACCGTGAGTTAGCCAATGACGAACGAGAACAACGGCTGTTTGGCTGTCTGATTGGACTAGCCCAGTCACGTGATATGCACGTCACAGCAAACAGCCATGGCGCGTGGTATAGGTTGTAAGAAAGTGTAGTCAGATTAAGTACCAATCAAAAGAAAGTACAGTATTTACCAATTTCACCGTTAGTTTACTAAACTTTGGAAATTATTATAAACAGTAATTATCTTACCTGCTATGATGAGGCCCAACGTGCTTCCTTCTTTCTTGGTTAATTCAACGACAGAAACCCCTCGCTTGTCATCTACAACAAATTTAAATATACTAATTTATCTTCCTGTGGCATGAAAGTGATGGCTTAATTTTCCACAACAATTTTAAGTGAAACTCTTAAATTTCATATAAATTTGCACATCACCAGTATTATGGTTATACGGCACCGGGTTCTGCGCCCGAATAAATTCGTACTCTCTGAAAGGCTATGTTCTGCCAGTTCACATCTCTGTATACCAGTACAGCCAGCACACCGAATTTTGCACTAGCAGTACACAGTTTGTGTAGTGGCAGTACTCATACTTTGTGTAGAAGAATGTATTCTGTCGTTTACACAAACTGTGTATTGCTAGAACCAAGAATTTATAGGGTTGGGAGGAGAATTTGTGACGGAGACCCATAGAGAACGTCTTGGATACATTCAAATTAGTTAATAATAGTTATAGAGGGCGCCACGTGCTTTATGTGGGAATTTCTACTCAGTTTTTAGCCTACAATTAAACTAAACTAAACGAAACTAGCTTATATTTAATTATTATTTAGCCCAGCTTAGGTGTCATTTAGTTTACTTTATATTTGGGCTGAAAATGAGAAAAAATTACCCAATAGAACACGTGGCGCCCTCTGAAAACTCGGACTGAACTAATGGGGACGAACCTAACGTGTTTCAATAGGGACTTTTTAGTTACAAATTCTCCTCCCAACCCCTATAAATTCTTGCTAGAACACAACCGTGTGTTGCTAGCACACATCGTGTGTTGGCTCAGCCGGTACACAAGAGATGTGTACTGTCAAAACACAGCGTCTTCAGAGACGGTTTGGTCTGGACAATTTGTCCCGAATTTATTTTTAGTTCGCATATTTTATGTTAAGCCAGGGGGGTCTAGGGGAGCCCTATGAGCTCCTGAGCAGAGAAGCTAATTCATTTTAAACTGCTTTAGGAGCATTTCTGGCAAGTACTTGATAATTCAAATAAACAAATGTAAAAAAAAAATGGGTCGCAACTCGGAATCCCCCCACACCAGAACATGCCAATGCCTAATTCCACAGACACGATTTGAAAAATAAAAGAAAAAAGCAAAAATAAGCTTTAAATAAACTCGAAAAAAGGATTTTCGTCGCAAATGGGAAAAAAAGGGCGAGAAAAATAAAAGCATGAGAAAGTGCATGTGACAACCCTGGAAGGGAGGAGGGGGCATAGATTTAAGACGAAAAAAAAGGATGACTTTACCAAAATACTATCAAGGTCATGATAAGGGGCCGTCCAGAAATTTCGTCACACTATTTAGCCCGTTTTGAAATAATCCCTCCCAACCTCTATGACACAGCTCTTTTGACGTAGCTTTGGATTTCGTTTGGAATAGTTTTGGATTAGCCACAGGAGCAGTATAACTCACTTTAGCAACAATCATTCCAACCCCCTTCCGCCCCCATTAGGTAGGATCTTCTCCCCCAACCCATCCCATCTACTGTCAATGCCGGAGGCAGAAAAGGGGTGCGACGTGCGACTATGTCGCAGATAATCTGGCACAGTTGCAGACAAAAGTGCCGTTTTGAGCAAATTTCTGCCATTTCGCCAATTTTTGACCGATTTGGACATTACAATACCCCATTTTAATCGTCTCGACGAGACCTTTCCGTTGGTGGAAGAGCCAGGTCAATAGGATAAAACAATGAAGAGTTATTTAGTAAAAACCAATACATATGTGATAACCATACGGAAAAAAAACAGATTAGCTGCAGATAATTTTTTTCGGATAATTGGTGTCGCAGACAGTGGCAGAAAATTCTGCTTCTGGGCTGTCAATCATTTCTCAGTTCAATTTCCAAACAAGGAAGCTTGAACAGCAAATATGAAAGTGATAAACCCCACTTGCTATACCTTCGCCTACTACTATGGTGGAAGGTAGAGGAGCCTGGGTGTAGCTTCTCTTTAGGGCTGTTGACCTTAGCGAAGCGACTCCCGATTTCTAAAAGTCCTCAGTTCTTTTCACTTTCAGTTTTTCCTTTTCTTGCTGTGCATTGTTCTGTTTCTCTAGGTTACCAGTGCTGCCATTTTGTCTCTATTGTGTGGACAACTGTTGTTGACTGAGCAGCAAAATGGTTTTTCAGTCTAATGTTCCCTTGTAACGGGATTTTGATGCACATTTCGTTTTATAATAATGTAACCATGAAGCCAAATTTATCCTATGGAGTGCAAATATGATTAATATGATTATTCTGGTACTCCATCTTACTCCTTTAAGACCCTGATGTAAATTATTCCTGCTACTGAACTGGGATCAATCCCGACCTATGCCAATTGTCATTGATTGCTAAGGTGAAGTTGTATTCATTGACTAATGTTGAACATGTACAAGTTATGTTGGCCATACCCTAACTTTACCAGTAATAAATAGAGATCGTTTTCAAGTCCCCCAAAACGTTGCCTACTTTATCCTGCTCCTATAAACTTGCTGTTCCTATCCACGGTGTGTGATAACCTTTGTCCGTGATAACTTTACAAAATACCGGCAACCAGCGTCTACAATGGTTTAAAAACGACATAAGTTCAGGAAACACACACACAACCACCATGCTGAACACAACAACTTTGTCTCCCACCAATGTTTTTCATCCCCCGTGCGGGTTAAAGGGCCATAGAGTATTTTTCCAACCGGACTTTATACCTAAACAGGGGTTCTCCATCATAAGCGACCTAGCGGCATACGCAACTTAACGAGTTACGCAAAAACAGATGCCCCCTACCAGTTAATGACCACGGCTTTTGACTCGTACATATACCAACAGGAGAACTCTATGTACTCAATCTGGTTTTTGTATTTTAACACTCGATTTTAAAAATACAATTTTTTTTTGGCAAGTATTTTATAATTTTTCTCCAGCGATCTGTTAGATAAATCATTTTAATTTTACCACAAGGCCTAAACCGTAGAAAGCCGACACAGCTGCGCCATTGTGGAGGAATAAGTTTGTTAACTGCTAGAGCGGTAAGCTATAGTAAAACGAAGAATTTATAGGGTTGAGGGGGGGGGGGAGAGAATTTGTAACTCGAAAAAGGTCCCTATTGAAACGTGTTACATTCCTTCCTATTAGTTCCATCCGAGTTTTCCGAGGGCGCCACGCCTTCCATATGGCAACTTTTGCTCCTTTTTCAGTCCAAAACCAAAGTAAACTAAATTACAACTAAGTTAAACAAAATAATAATTAAATACAAGCTAGTTTAGTTTAATTATAGGCTGAAAGCTGAGTAGAAATTCCCACATAAAACTCATGGCGCCCTCTATAAACTTATATGGAACTAATAGGAATGAATCGAAGACGTTTCAGAAAGAGTCTTAGTAACAAATTCTCCTCCCCAACCCTATAAATTCTTGGTAAAACGTATTACGCTGCATTACGTTACAAATATTAATAAAAACAAAGAACGTTTAGTCCTTTTGTTATTATTTATTTTGAATTGGGTGGGGTGCACTCCAATAAAACAGCCCTCTAGCTTCTGTGGATAACACGGCTAAAAACATTTTCGCATTCAGCCTGTAACCAGACTAAACCTGACTCAAGCTAATTAATTTGACTGTACCCCTAGCGCTGTGCGATCGGGATGTAATGGCAAAATAATTAGCATTCGTTATAGTTTTAATGTTAGGGTAAGGATTCGTGCGAAAACCATAGCCGTTTACCAACGAAAGGTCTATACTACTATAATGCACCTTTTAGTCCATTTCTAGCACAATACCAATGAAACAGAAAAGTTTCAAGACAAATGGTGAACAATAAAGATTACTTTTTTTACATATGCACACATCGTAATCAAATTCTTAATGAGTACTTAAAGGTACATTTCTCCAATCGGCTTTCCTGTATGGCTTAGTTTTACAACATTACAGTAGTACGTGTGTACTTGTCACAAAGGTACTCATTTTTCTATTTTTCCCTCGTGGGAAACGGTTTTGCTACATTCTATCTGACCAAAGTAAATGTTGCAAAAGCTGTTTCGCGCAGGATGCTTGAAATTAGTGAGAAGGTATGTCATTTTAAAATCCATTGAAAAAAAGATTTAAAAAAGCATATACTTAAAAATGCAACATTATAAACAGCAGTATAGACTTTAAAATGTGACGTTTCGAGTTCTTACGAAATTCTTAGACTAGGCTCAACTCAAGTAAAAAACACATAAAAACCACTTGGCTATACAACTAGGTTATTTCCTGATTTCTGATCTTACAGCTTTTTGTGGGGGGGGGGGCCCCCCCAGAGCTTTGCCAGGGCTCGTAATAGGCAAGTTACAGTCAATAAATAAATAATAAGTTTATTACCACAATAAAAAGTACAGAGAGATACAGGAAAGGATTCATTGATTCGCTAAAATCTGTCCCAGAATATTAAAGTGACTAACTGTCTCCAGATAGATGAGTTTGGTTGAGTTTGGATTGGTAGTTATCGAAGGCGCCCATAGAGAGATCCACCTTACGGATACCCGTCTTAAACTGGCCTAAGTCTTTAACATGGGTAATGTTAAGTTGTTTTATTTTTTTCATGTAAATAAAAAAAAAAACTCTACATTATCAGAACTAGAAAAATGCAGTAGAGAGACTTATAAAGAGTTCTCTGAACCTTGGTCTCTGGTCCTATCCAAAACGGATGTAGTTTTTGCTTCAGCTGAGCTATCTCATATCTACTGACCTGCAGATACAATTTCAATGAGGGGTGTATAAACCACAGTTTGTGATAACAACCATTTCATAATCATTGCCAATGCCGAACTCAGCCTTTTTCACGGGTAGAGGGGGTGCAAGGGCAAAATGTTGCGGCCCCCCCCCCCCCACCCCACCCCTCCTCCCTCTCCTTCGAATGACTTATCCGTGTATGGAAAATGTTCCACGGCGTACCATCCCTTAGGCATGAGTGCTAGTTATTTAGTACTTAAATGTGAAATTTTCTTCCACTTCATTCCTCCAATCTTTCCCTACGTTTCCTGCTAAAGTTTGCATATTCTAGTAGCGCTTTTATTGTAAAACTGTATTCAAAAAAGCAACTCAGCCAGCTTGGTGGGGCAGCGCCTAATTAGCGTTTGGCACTTCACTAAGGCAGTTGAGTTGTTTTAGCTCACTTGAATCTAAGAACTCCAAATAATTAATAAAGGATTGGCAAAGTCTGTAGATTAACCCTTTAAGTGGGACATTCATTTTTTAACTGCAGTCTATCTGCACAAAAGTAGGGGCTAACCTGGACGGAACTCAAACTAACAACTTGAAGTGGAGGTCTTTAACTTGAGGCACATCCCTTTACCAACTCAGCCACGGCCGTCTCTAGAGTCGGCTTGTTAAGGGAACCTGGTATTGTTGTCGTTTCTCCATTGTTGGCCATCTCGTGCATAGTTTGGACTCTGTTTTTATACTTGAACCTGAGTGGGCTCGGGGATTCCACTTACAATGTTAATAAATTAACTGAGCAAAAAACGGCTTCGCCGATTAGAGCTCGTATCCCCATACTCACAGCCCTGAAGGTACACGAATAAAAACGGATTAGAGTTCACTCGCACGCAAGCACACCGTACGGTTTAATGATGTCGATTAATTTTCCTTTAGAAGTTGGCTAGTTAATTTCAACGATTCGTTGTAGGAATAAATAAATAATAATAATAATGATAATAGGTGTCGGCCAATAAGCTAATAGCTTGTTATTAGGCCCAAGTGGCAGATGTTAAGTGGAAGGTTTTACCACCATCAGGAACAGTTGTTTTTTGCCGCAGGAGGGAGGAAACCGGAGTACCCGGAGGAAACCCTTGTGCAACGGGCGGGAAACAACCGAAGAAAAACCCGTACATATACACTTCTCTTCCCAGGATCGAACCCGGGTCGGTACGAAGCCAGAGATGTACAACTGGGACCAAGACGCCTATCGAATCTGACGCCCCAGTGCTCGCAGCTGCATGTTTGGGAATTACGGATACATGGTATATTTCGTCGAAGCTTAGCAATAGTTCGATCTTTTTGGGCCGCTTCCGTTTCCATTCAAATTAACTTAAGATTGAACCTGAATTAGTGGAGCGAAGGATGCAGCTTCAATCTCAGGGCACCTTCGATAACTACCAATCCAAACTCAACCAAACTCATCCATCTGGAGACAGTTTGGAACTGTTAACACACAGAATGCCCATGAACAAACGTCGTTCTGCCTCAAGACTGGATGAGTTTGGTTGAGTTTGGCTTGTGGTTTTCGAAGGCCCTGCGAGTTGGCCATGGTGGTTGTTGATGTTGATGGCTTCCAATTACAGCAAATGGTAGTTCCACAAACGGTGGCCCGGAAAAACTAATGGATTGTTAACGTTGACTTTCACGGTTACCGCCAGGTAATAACTGTTACAAGAAAACACGGTTTTCGTATGTACAGGGTGTCCCAGAATGTACTGCGGGATTTCACTGTTTAACAAAATGGGAATCACAAATGATATCGACAAATGGATTGTTTTTTAGCTGAAAGCACAACTCACCAAGTTTCCGCAAGGGCCACTGCATCCTCGTGCGCCTGCGCTCTGTGTGCACACCATGAAAATGGTGTCTGTTCAGTAAAATGCTACATGCGTTTTCTGGCTAACATAGTTAAAGTCAATCATCGATCATCGATCTACGGCACCTGCAGACAAAGCAATTACTGGGAATTCAAAGAAACTGGCAGTGTGAAACTACGTGGCAGGAACTCTAACACCATTTAGATCTCCTATGTGCAACACAGGGTTCTAACGTGGGGACTTCTTAAAATTGATGAGTTGTGTTTCAGTTAACAAAAACAGTATGTTGGTACCATTAGTGCAGGTTCCCGTTTTATTAAACAATGAAATACCCAGTGTACAGTAGATCAAAGATAACCCAGTTTGGGTTCGTGCTCCTCAAAGCAACCCCCTCCCAAAAAAAAATCACAGATCCTCATACTGTAACTCTTTATAAGAACTTGCGAGTAGTTTCTGTTTTTGTACTTTGTCAGGTAAATTTCGTTTAGCGTTTGTTGGTTTGTGATTAAGGTTTTCGGGGATAATGACCCAGTAGGGTTTTGGTCCTAAATTGTCCCTCTCGTCTACTATAGGGTAGAAACTCTCAGAAGGGATTTACCGCTCACAATAAACTCAACTCTAGCTAAACTTTACCACAATCTGGAAAAAAAAAATGCGGTTTCTATCTGGCATGTTAGTATGCCAAACTACACAGCGCGTCCTGCACGTATTGCTGTAAAGCAACTAGTTCAGAGAAAGTTTTTGTGTGTGTGCGAAGCTAAATCTGTCTTAGGTAGACAGCAAGCAGCTTTAATATCATTGTCCTACATAATTTTTACTTGTAGAAAAATAGTACGTTCAACTTTTCAAATTCTAATAATTTTCACATTCAAATATAACTAAAAAAAAAAGGGGGAAAAAACAACAATCAAATTCAAATCTAATGGGAAAAAAGTTCTTACCATTAATCACGCTTGTTCGTTTATCACCCTGAGGGGCCATGTCATCAGACGGTACCGGGTGATAAAGCAATGCATCAGGATCTGCCAAACAAACAAAAATATTCAACTTTTAGAAAATTATTTACAAACTGTGATCATTTCACACTATTTCACACAACACATTGTAACCTTTTATACTTTAAATGTAGCATTTTGATGCAGAACTTATACAGTAATTGTACTGTGAAAGTCTGCACTTATGCTGCAATTGTAACCTTTCACCTAGTTAAATGCAGTACTTACGCAGTAACTATACTGTAGAAGGCTGCTATAATACAGTAATTATAGCCAGTTGCTCAGTTAGACTCTTTTTTTATACAAAGTTTTGCAGCTTTCAGTATTTAATAATCTTGGCCTCAAAATAAAAAATGCGACATAAGCCCTGTTTTGGTAAGCTTACGTTGGTTAATGTTTTCACATCTGCCATATTATTAACTCATTCTGTTGATTTGGCTTTGGATAAAAGTGCCCTTTGCTTGAATTAGGTAAGTTTTTATAACAGGTAAGTGCTGTAGAGAATGTAAAAAAAAGACCGAAACTGATAAAATGGCGGGACAAGATCAGATTAATTTTACAACAGCAGCGTAGATAGGGAGAGGGCGGTTGATTCATAAAAGGCGAGTCCACTTGCTTGCTGTCACACCTAATAAATAAAGCGTGGCATGTCGTACCGAACTGGGCCGCTATTTTCGCACCTGTCGGACAGCGGTGTGCTTCGGTACGGGATAGCATTTCACAGAAAGGCACTTCATTTATTAAGCGTGAAATCCAAATGGTGCAGAGCCGCGATACGAAACGAAAACCATGATGATAAGTTTGTAAAGGCGGGGGAGGGGTCATAGAATAAGTTTGCCCTTCAAAGCGTACAACCAACAGATATCCCAGAGAATTATACTGCATGGCGCAAGGAAGCCTAATTGTTAGCGCGGCTGTCTCTTGTGCAAGCGGTCCTTGGTTCGAGCCTGACCTCAGACGCACCTGGAATTATTGGGAAGAGAAGGGTCCTGTTATGCCTTTGTGCTCATGCCGATTGTGGCATGTAAAAGGTCCTAGGAATTTCCAAATGGAATTACCGAGCAAAATTGACCCTCTCTCCTTCTGGCCCTATGGCTGGGAGCGCTTCAAACCTCCCTAAAATAAAGCAGACGTTAAGGAAAAACCTGAACATTTTATTCAAGTTGTACATTTAACTTTTGAACTACTTCTCGGCGAATATTTTAGCTGCACTTGATTACGTTATATCCGTGAAGAAATCCCCAGTTAACCTTGTCTTAATTCACGGATATGTGTTTTCATGCTAAGGTGTGACATCAAGCTAATTTACAGAGTTATTTGAGTTTTTAAAGATTTTGTTTGTAAAATTTACTTGTGAATCATAATGAATTTAAGCGTTTTTACATGTGACTTTTGTAAATTTCCTGAACGGAAACTTCTGGGTTAGAAGCATCCTGTGTACGAAGTCGGTGCGAAGGGGAGAGACGTTCCGTTACCGATGTTTGTGTTTTAAGGTAAAACTATATTTTTTCTAGGAGTTTAAGTAAGATGAGAGTATAAAATGCACTATTCGCTTGTGAGTCTCGTAGGTTTTTAGGTTTATTTCAAAGTGTTAGTAGCCCAGTTTCCGCATCGTCGGGACAAAAGGTTTCGGGTTAGGCTTAGCTTGCGACTTTTTTTTCCCGCGCTGGTCCCGTGAAAAATGTCGCCAGTAGCAAATGCTCCTATTTTCGCTGGTTTTGCAAATGGTTATACTGTCTGAACTTGTGTTGTGTAGTCTAATATAAAAGTTGGTCGTGTGGATTAGGGGTTATGTAGACCCCATAAAAGCGTGAGATTATCGAAAAAGTGTGGGTTATCAAAAAAATTAACCCACGGTGACATGTGTGGGTTTTCAGATTAACCGTATATAACGACTACACTTTTAGTACTGGAATGTGTTAGCGTGACGTCACCACCGTGCATTAAATATATGTACATATATTTGGTTTAATAAAACCTGTACAGCTTGATGGCTCGAGTAAAGGAAGTCATGGAATTTGGGTGACGTGATGAGGCGAGGAGCCACTGACAGATCAAGGTATGGATGATCTTGATAAATACTGCCACGGTTATTGCATTGGAAAATATGCACCACACATCATGACAATTAATTGAACAAACCGAAATGTCGCTTTAGCATTGAGAGGAAAAGAAACGAATTGTTTGATATTAACTGAAAATAGACGGACAGCAATTAATTCTTAAAATACTGAGCGCCAGACAAAATAACAAAAACATTTTTTGAGTCCTCAACTTATCACGAGAAACAAGCAAAGCTGAACTGGCTCAATTTTGAACCTGACTAGACACAATAGAAGAAGAAAAGCCTAGTAGGTGAGAAGGGCAGAGGGGCAGAGCAAACCTCAGATCACGACTGTGCAAGAAGAATATCCGAAAAAGGCTAAAATACATCCCACAGTTGCTGAAAGAGGTTGGCAGCCTCTCACACTATCATAATTGGTAGGTCTAGCAGGGACTTAGACAGGATCCACTTTCGAATGGTCAATCAGACCAACTGACGTCAAGCAACTATACTCTTGTTCACGAAAGATGTTTCCTTATATGGCATTTCACTGTTCTAATGGAAATAAGTGTATTGTTGGTTACTCACGTCAGTACAATCCATCATTTTAGAATGATTCACTTCGTAATGTACGAAGGTTCCAACAGAAGCGAGCAATCTATAATACATTTACTTAGATTAGAACAGTGAAATGCCCATGTAAGCAAGAATTTATAGGGTTTGGGAGGAGAATTTGTAACTCTAAACAGTCCCTATTGAAACACGTTGGATTCGTCCCCATTAGTTCAGTCCGAGTTTTCAGAGGGCGCCACGTGTAATTTTTGCTCATTTTTCACCCAAATCTAAAGTAAACTAAATTACGACTAAGCTAGGCTAAATAATAATTAAATATAAACTAGTTTCGTTTACTTTAATCTAATTTTAGGCTAACAACTGAGTAGAAATTCCCACTTAAAACACGTGGCGCCCTCTATAACCTAAGACTGAACTAATACGAATGTATCTAAGACGTTTCAGTATGGGTCTCAGTCACAAATTCTCCTCCCAACCCTATAAATTTTTGATATAAGGAAACATTCTTTCCTGAACAAGAGTACAAGTTGGTCGCTCTCACCACTCTGTCACTGCAAACCCCTCCCCTTCTTTCATGTGGGTCATCAGTGGCGTAACAAAGTGTCTCTGGGCCCATAGGCAAAATTTATGGTCGGGCCCTCCCCCATTTATTGCTGCCCCCCCCCCCTCCCCATTCTTTGACCTTTTCGGCTGTTTTGGTCCAAATGATACACATACTGTACATTGTTTGGCATACGTTACCCAAACAACCAACAACTTTTCAGCCGAAAAACATAACTTCGTACCGTAATGCAAACAAACAAAGTTTGAAGAAATTTATTAAAAAAAAAAGTGTCCGTGTGGTATTTTTAAGATAGTTAACTGTCGAATTATTATAAGCTTTGCTTAGTAGCTACGTTATTACACTTGCTAAATGGGAACTTGGACTTGCTTATAACATATTGCACTTTGACCATGAAATTTACATACCGCGTTAGTTCACTACGCAAGGCGATACTTTCGGCATGCTTTTCTCAATGCAAAAATCTCAGTGATGTTCTCCGTGTCCATATTTCGACGCCAGGCGGGCCCCTGAATTGCACGGGCCCGTAAGCAATGCTTACCTAGCCTACCTGTACGTTACGCCACTGTGGGTCATCATCGGACATCATTACATGGGTTATCGTCACTTTCAACGTAAACCACAACACAAGACTACTTCTGACATTCAACACCTTTGTGAATGTCAGAAGTAGTCTTGTGCTGTGGTTTACGTTGAAAGTGACGATAACCCATCATATAATGATGTTCGATGTCCAATAATGACCCACGTGAATGAAGGGGAGGGGTTTGTGGTGACAGAGTAGTGAGAGCGACCAACTTATATTCTTGTTCAACAAAAGACTACTTCTGACATTCAGAAAGGTGTTGCCTTCCATGCTGTTCACACTTATCAAATCAAAAACTAAAAATTTTACTAAAGAGACCGCTAAGTATTCGGGCCTTCAGACTAACAATTCGGGTCAGGGATTAAGCTGTCGGTAGCCAAATCACCAAAATGCTAACAATCTTCTTATTTGGCCAATAATTGTCGTTTCTAATTAGCCAAATTGCTAAGGATTTTCATCGAATTCGTAACCATTATTTGACGTTGTTACTTTTAAGTTTTTTTGTCTTCAGATACTGAAAAAAAAATTCTGATGGTACCCTCTGAAGTTTTTTGGGGTTTACTGACGATTTGTTGCAGTTTCATAGCCAAGCTACAAACTACTCAAGCCCACTGCAGTCCACCAACACTTGTAACCTCTCTTTAGTCACAGGTAACAAGTTGTGACGTTACTCGCACTCGACCGTTAGGTGGCTGCACTTCATATTTTCGATTGTTACTTCATTTTAACCCCCAACACAACGTGTGAAATACCAGGACAACAATATTTACAAATTGTGTTCTACAGAGCAAATAGGAGTAGAATGCCAAACTTTTAATTATCAGCACATGTCCTACATTAATTTGAAAACATATAAACCTAATATGCTAAATATTCTTTTGGGTGGGTGAGGTGTGATTGGGAGGGGTCCAGTCCAAATATTGTATCTTTGATTCTTAAGGGTAAATTGGTCGCATGGTTTGGCTCACAAACGTCGGTCGGATTTGGCTACTAAATTTGGCAAGCAATTAGCCAAATTGCTAAAATAAAACATTTGCCATCTTAAACCCTGATTCGGGTCGTCAATGATTCCGGTCTTAAAATGAGTGGTACCAACGGGTCAAATCTTCACGAATCACCATGCCACCGACTAATAGCTCAAAAGTTAATGAAAAATCTGACCATTATTACTCCCAGTAGCAATGGTCAAGTTTTTCCTGTATAGTGTGAAGTGATAGTGGAATGGATCTTGGTGAAGGTTTTGGTCTGTTGATATCACTTCTTAGGATGCCGGTACCTTTCTCTACTTGCGGATTCTTTATCAGTTTTGATTTTGATATGACATCGCTTATTTTTTTTTTTTTTTTACCTGCTGGTTTAATTTCTCAGAGGCAACAACTTTTTACTAAGACAAACAAGATGCAATACACGTAATTGTTCTCTATGCCAAGATCCAGAAACAAACCACAAATGCAAAAATAAATACACACCAGCCTGTAAAATTCCTTAAAATTCACAAGAACTCCAAAAACAACTGGCACTTTTATACGGTTATTTCTTTTCCGACTTCAGGTCTGTAGACTCGATCATCACACTAATAGTTGCAGAAGTAATTGAAGAAGATTCCACATCGCGACTTGCTGGTGTATTCATCGAGGGATGCTTAACAGGAACAGTGCCTACCCAAGCAGTTTTAGTAACATGCTCAATCTGTCAACTCTCTAGGCGGAAGGTTATCTATCGTACTACGGTCGAGCATCCAACTTTATATATAAAGACCAATACTTCGCATTTTTTGTTGTTGTTGTTTTTTTGTGCTTTATTTAATTTTTGGCTCAACAATGGTTACTTTTTTGGTTGGTGTGTCAGCTGTTTTTGATGTTTAAGTGGCCCCCCCCCCCCCCCACAACCGATTACGCCACCCCCAGGTTGCAACCCCAAAAAAGTATGACGCTTGGATTGTAGTTGTGGGTGGACGGGTAGCTGCGAGCACTTGGGCGTCAGATTCGATAGGCGTCCTGGTCCCAGTGTACATCTCTGGCTTCGTACAGACCCGGGTTCGATCCTGGCGATGGGAAGTGTATATGTACGGGTTTTTCTCCGGTTGTTTCCCGCCCGTTGCACGAGGGTTTCCTCCGGGTACTCCGGTTTCCTCCCTAATGCGGCAAAAAACAACTGTAATAATGGTGGTACTTCTTCCACTTAACATCTGCCGCCGGGGAATTTGGGTGGGTGGATGCCTCGAGCATCGTCTCTAGATGTTATTATTATTATTATTATTATTATTATTATATACTGTAATCTTACGAACGATTATCTGCCTGAACTCCTTCCAACACTTCGCTCCACGAAGTATGCGTTAGGGATAGTACGATATTGATATCGGTATAATCTGTATTTATCGGTGTTTTTGCCGCGTCGGTATCGGACCACTATAAGGCTTCCGATACAGATATTTGTTATGCTACGAAACGCAACTGTCTTCCCTGCAAAACTGACACCACGCGCGGCAAAAGCAATAACCAAGCGAGAAAAGCAAAGCTATTTCCTCAGTTTGTAATGAAAATGTAGCAGGTGACAGTTCCAGTGCTCTAAGTTTTATAACAACCAACTAAAATGAATCTACTGAAGTTATAAGTAGGAATAAAAGTATAAATGCTGTTATTGCTGTACAGAACTTCGTGGATAATCTCAAGAGTTGAAACTTGACATTTTCAAACAGTTAGAACCCATGCAAAACCAGAAACCGAAGTTGCATTTTTTGTATGAAATTTAAACTTTTAGTCGTGATTTTTTATAATTATTACCGGTATCGACATCGGTATCGTATCGTATCGGTTTACCCTTCATCGGTATCGTATTGTATCGGTAAAAAGTCATATCGGCCGATCCCTAATATGCGTCTGTATTAATTCAGCCATATAGCTAGCTACACATTTTCAACGTTACTGACTATCGCATTTCGCACAAGAAACTATTACAAAGCCGTTCCCACATGAATTAATTTTTATCAGGTAGGTCATTGCTCAGTAACTCAACCAAATTCCAGCTTTTACACCACATTATTATTTTTACCCAGAGCCCTGAAAAGTGCCGCAAAACTCTTTATAAGATATGGCGTCGCTCGGTATTACTAAATGTCCTTTACAACTGAATGATGATGATAGTTGATAAATGGTGATGATATTACTGCCTTATTTGACACGAGACTAGTGTGTGTCTGGATAACTTTGTACTATTTTTACGTGGGATACATAAAAAAGACGGCAGGTCCCTTTAAATATTACCTTTGAAACTAACTCAGGATTCAAGCTAATAGGAAATGTCCTACCTTTTCTACTAAGATAAGGTGATTTAGGTCGTTTCCCTGAACAGAGACAGCCAAACAGCCATTTCCAACGGGACTTCTTGGAGTTGTCATTTGCAGTGGACATCACCCTGACGTCCAGAGGAGCCATATCCAAACGGGAGACACCAAGACATTTCAGCCCTTAAGGATGGCTTCTCATTCATCCGCCCACATCCTGGACTCCACCCCCCACCCAAAAGTACTAACAGAACCGTCCATTTGGCTTCGTGTGAGAGGGGTGGAAGGAAAGGCGTCCAGATGGCAAGAAAGAAATGAGTGCTCTTCATTCCAAGACATATGGCACACACAGTTCAGATCAACATCAACATGCCATCACGTGATAAACTTTTCATTTTTTTCTTTTCTTTTTCGCCTGTCTCTCCTGACATCATCAGGCGAGGAAAGTGTTTTAAAAGTCTTGTCTGGCAGTAAATTCCAAGGCAGCGTCAGTCTCATTAGAGAGGAGCACCGCGCCAAGTCAATAGGACGTAGGGCACGTTTACGCAAACCACTCGCTTTTGCATTCTCGCAGCTAGAAGCTAGAAATCACCTCAAATTCCAACATGGCGGCGGTTTTACGTCAGCCGCCTCGCAACGAAAACAGCAAATAACGTGAGTTCAGAAGCGTTTGGGAAAATTGTTTCGTCATGAGGAATTATTTATATTATTGGCACCAAGAATTTATAGCGTTGGGGAGGAGAATTTGTAACTCTAAAAAGTCACTATTGAAACATGTTAGATCCATTCCAATTAGTTCCATCAGAGTTTTCAGAGGGCGCCACGTGTTCCATCCGGTAATTTTTGCTCATTTTTCAGCCCAAATCTAAAGTAAACTAAATTACAACTAAGCTTAACTAAATAATAATTAAATACAAGCTAGTTCCATTTAGTTCAGTTTAATTTTAGGCTGAAAACTGAGTAGAAATTCCCACATAAAACTCGTGGCGCCCTCTTTAAAGTCAGACGGAACTAATTGGAATGGATCTAAGACGTTTCAGTATGGGGTCTCAGTCACAAATTCTCCTCCCAAACCCTATAAATTCTTGTTGGCACGGATTATAAGTCTACAAGTATTTATTCAAACGATATCGAATTTAGCGTTGTTAGCGTTATTTAGCGTTGTTACCATGATAATGTCACTTTTGCCATCGCGATTGAGTGCTAGCTGCGAGAATGCAAAGGCGAGTCGCTGCATAAACGCGTCATAAGAGCGCGTTTACGCAACGAGACATTCACGCTCGCTGAACGCTATTTGCTAGGCAACCGTTATTTATTTACGATTAATTTCCCAGTGTAACGGGGAAGGCATGGGAGACGAAAATATTGTCATAACCATTGTTAGCATTGTCGGTCGGCATCGTCTCTCATTGGACAGCCAAAGTTCCGACAATGACAACGTGTATCCTGACGAGCGTGCCTAGATACACACTAGTGTATCACGATACATGTAAACAACGTTGCCAAAGCAACCGTATTCACGTACAATTCACGAAAAATCAACAAACTGTAAAAACAAAGCAAAATAAACGAAGCCAAAAACTGGTAAACAAGTTGAGAGTGATTCGGCCCTTCAAAGAAGTGATATCACCTACACCAAGACTAACGAAATAAAACAAATTACAATAACATTAAAGCCAAACCAAAAACCTACAAAGAGGTGACTAAGTTGAGAATGGTTCGGCCTCTAGCCAGAAGATAGTAGTAAAGTGTTGAAAACCGATTTCTTGTTGACGTGGTACTTTATTACACATCTGCACGGTAGTGGAATTGAGTCTAACACACAATTTTAAAAGAAGGAGTGATATCATATCAAAAACCAAAACTGGTAAAAGGGGCCGCCAAGTTCCGAATGGTTCGGCCCTTCATAGGAGTGATATCAACACACCAAAACATTCGCCAAGTTAATCGCACCGCTTAATAGTTCGAAGGTTAAATGAAAACTAAGACATTGCTACTTTCGGAAGCAATGTTCAAGTTTTCATTTAACGTCCAAAGTATTATTCGGTGCGATTAAGTTGACGAATGTTTTGGTGTGTTGATATCACTCCTTTGAAGGGCCGAACCATTCGGAACTTGGCGGCCCCTTTTACAAGTTTTGCTTTTTGATTCGATAAATAACAACAAGTATAAAGAACAAATTTAAAAAAAAATTTTAAACACTGCTACAACATTGTTGTAATTTATCGCTATTTCCAAAACAAAGAACAGCTTCTGGCATTGATCAGACGACGGAAGAACAAATAGCGGCTCGCAGCAAGAATTCTAAATCCAACATGGCGTCTACTTCGAGATTATGGAATCGGAAAACAAATAATCGACTTCTGGAATTCAGAAATCAGTTCGCCGTCTTGTACTACAGTAAAAATTGTTTTCTTGTTGTCTGAGTAAGGGTACGGTACACGGATGTTCGTTAAAACGACGTAGTGTTATATCGATTTAATTTTACGACGACATTCGTTGATTCGCATTAAGAACCTCCATGTAACCCTGCTACGTCGCATTAGTAGCGAACCTGTAGCGAATTAGTTCAATCACTTATTTACGTCGTCGTAAGGAAAGTTAATGCGACATTGTACCTCCATGTACTTAATTTAATTAATCAACTTTCTGGCTTGAGCTAGATCTAGTAGCATGCTGTGATTCGTCGAAGCAGTTGGCGCTAAAACGTCATTTTGGCGCCAATTCAACACCCTTCCACTTAATTCGTAAAGATGAAGAAGCTTTTGACAGTTAGATGGGAAAAGGCAACTAAACTTTGAGATGTTTGGACCAAGAAGCAAAACCTGTGAAGAGGTGCGCAGACGGTGGAAATTACTGAAGGGGAGCATATTTAATACAAAAAAATAAATAAAAACAACACACAAAAACACCAGTCGTGGCGGCAATAGCTATTTTACCTGTAAGTGGAGTTGAAACGGAAATAATTATAAAACAAGAATGCATCTAACACTGCATTCGACGTGTCGTATGGTATAGAATAAAATAAAATGTGCAATTGACGTTTGAAGTTGGAATGGCAGACATACCAACAGGACACTACTAAAAAATTTGAATGCATGGTGTACTGAACAATATCTACAATATTGCACATTATATTTTTTTTTAAATGTCTCGTAACTTTTGCTACTACGATACGGCAAATGAGCCAGAATCTTGTGTGCGACGATGCAATCACTGACCAGAAGTTTTCATCCAACGCTGATTTTGTATTGCTACAAAAAACAAACAAACTGAAAACATCGTTGTTTTACAGTTTCCCGTTCCCTTTGTTCTTGTTCACGAGACTTTTACATTTTTATAATCTTCGAACACCATATTTTCAGTAAACTCAGCAGTTAATTTGGAGGAGGTGGTGGGGAGTAGGACGGTATTGCGCCGAGGGTACGTGAGGTTTACAACTTTAAATTTATTTACACTTTTTAGGTGTATTAACAAAAGTTAAAATAATCACACGAAAATTGTGACAAAGTCCACAATGAATATGACACTGCAATTTCATGTGGCTAGTAGCTTTACTGCTTATTACGGATTAAAAAAAAAATCTGAGAGTCAGAGGCCAGGAGGAATATCCCGCCCTTCCCTCCCTGGCCAGTCTGCCGCTGTAAAACCTGGACCACATTCGCTTTGCTCACTCGTTCACATAAGAAACAACACCACAAGCAAGCGTAATAAAATAATGTAATATACAGCACCCGTAAAGTTTCCCCTGTGATCTTTGACCACATCAGTCCTACTCTGTCTCCATGTCTAGTCTGTTGATGATTACCGCAGTTACGGCCAAAAGCATGAACCGATTCGAATAAAATTTGGTGTATGTATTCCTTGAAATAAGGCTGAATGAATTAAGTTATTCTGCAATTAGTTTTCATCATTAGTTTTTCGTATATAGGCGTATTATCAAAACAATGGCGAAATAATTAATTTTGTATGAGCAGTCCAGATTCTTCCACTCCGCTGCCGTATGGTAAGTGAATGCAGGTTCATTTGGATCTCTTCCACTTGCTACATACGCACATTTCTCGTATATAGTAACAAACATTCCAATGATTGTTATAAATCATTGGACCGCAAAATGACCAAAAAATTAAGCCGTAAAGCCACATGAAATCGCAGCGTTATATTCAATGTGGACTTTGTCACAATTTTCGTGTGATTATTTTAGCTTTTTTTAATACACCTAAAAGTGTAAATAAATTTAAAGCAGGAAACCTCATGAACCCACAGAGCAATATGATTTCTCATACTCCCCCCCCCCACACCTCCAAATTAACTGCTGAATTTACTGAAAATATGGTGTTCGAAGAATTTAAAATGTAAAAACCTGATGAACAAAACAAAGGGGACGGGAAACTGTAAAACAACGAAGTTCTCTGTTTTTTTTGTTTTTTTAATAAAACCAATATCAGCATCCGATGAAAACTTACGTGGTCAGTGATTGCATCGTCGCACACAAGATTCTGGCTCATTTGCCGTATCGCAGTAGAAAAAGTTACGAGACGATTTTTTTTTAATGTAATGTGCGATACAGTAGATATTGTTCGGTACACCACGCATTCAGATATTTTAGTAGTGTCCTGTTGGTAAGTCTGCCTTTCCAACTTCATACGTCAATTGCAGATTTTTTTTTATTCTACCATACGACACGTCGAATTACTAATGCAGTTTTAGCGTATCCTTGCTTTACTACTTATTCGTGATTTTTCAGATGTGAAGAGCGACCTTTTTTTTTTATCAAACAAAACAAAATCAGTATCTTACATATATTTTTTTTTGTGGAGTACAATATTTACGTTTTAATGCCATGATCAGGGGCAAAAAAAGTCATTCCTTATATCCAACTGTTGAGTTGTGAACATGCCTCTGAACGGCTCTTAAAGTGTGCACGGCCTATCTTGAGTTCGCCGCAGAAACGAACATAGATAATCGATTGTACGTTTTTTGGCAGCAGAGTGCCTTGTTGATATCCAAGACAGTTACAAAATCAATGGCGGCCGTCGATTAAGGTCGCCTCCTCCAGGAAGACGTTGTCGCTCGTAAAATACTTCCAGGATTCAAGATACGCCGCACACACAATAGATTCGTTTCGAGGCCATTTCGTAAATGGACCAAAGAGCTTGATATGGTCATTAGCTCCAGGAAGTGTTTGGTGAAAGCGCTGATGCATGATTGGAATTTTTTTTTACATGAAGTCATAAAAAACGTTTCATGCGCCGAGAAAAACCCATGCGTGCGCTCCTGAGAACTACTTCCTTAACTTTTAGTCGAATAAGGCTTATTTATTTAAGTTTGTTTATACCGCTTATTCATTTATTTTTTACCTACGACCCAGCAACAAGCTCCAGTGATACGTGCCATACTTTTACCTCGGTAATGTCTTCATGCTTTTATTTTAATACTAGAGGAAGCCCGTGCTATGCACGGGGCCGGTCATGAATTAAGTTTACGGACACGTTTCCCGGGACATTTTCCCCGGCACTGTTCCCGACGACTTGTAGGATTGATCGCCGCCTACTCATGCCTGCCTCCTCTTTCAATGCAGGTAGAATGGGAGAGCGCATTTACAATGCCGGCGCGAGGAGGGGAGAAGTGATTGTTCGGCCCGACGACTTGTCAGATTGAACCTTTATTGAGTTGATCGACCACTCATGCCTACCTCCTGTTTCCATGCACGTAGAGTGAGAGAGTGCATTTTCAATGCGGGCGCGAGGAGGGGAGAAGTGGTTTTCCTTAGGCTTTCCTTTTAGCCGGCCTCCGATATTATAATAAAGATATGAAACTCGTGGAAAATACCAATCTGTTACCGGGAGTAAGAGTCGAGTTTTTGGTGGTACGGACCTAAGGTCTTGTAGGGTATTTTATTCGTGTCATGTGTGTGTTGGGGGTATTACGAGTTTGTAAACAACAGTAAACTGCGCATTAAGCTAAGTGTTTTTTTTTCCCTGTCCGAAAAACTTAGTCTTATGCTTCCATTGAAGCATACACCAAGCAGAACCAACGAATCCATTCCTTAAAGCGACTTTTGATGGATTCAGTCAATTCCTAAAAGACTATCGAGTCATCTAAGCGTGACGTCACTTTAAACGTAAACAGCAAATCGGGTTGGAACGACCGCTGATCTGTCCGATGAAGTTACGGAAAAAAGGCGTATTGAGTCAGTTTCTAAAAAAAACTGAAGTGTGGTGGTATTCGGCAGTTTAACTATTCGGTTGTATATTCGGTATTCGGCAAGTTGAGTATTCGGTTATATAATTGGTATTCGGCAGTTTAACTATTCGGTTGTATATTCGGTATTCGGCAAGTTGAGTATTCGGTTATATATTCGGTATTCGGCAGTTTAACTATTCGGTTGTATATTCGATATTCGGCAAGTTGAGTATTCGGCAGTTTAACTATTCGGTTGTATATTCGGTATTCGGCAAGTTGAATATTCGGTTATACGTTTGGTATTCGGCAGTTTAACTATTCGGTTGTATATTCGGTATTCGGCAAGTTGAGTATTCGGTTATATATTCGGTATTCGGCAGTTTAACTATTCGGTTGTATATTCGGTATTCGGCAAGTTAAGTATTCAGCTGTATATTTGGTATTTGGCAAATTTTGTATTCGGTGCATCCCTAGTTGTCTCTCCACTATTGCAGGATTTGTACGTAGTCATCTACACCAAATTCCAACCTTTTCCAGAGTTTTCAGGCTACGTTCAGGAACTATAGTTCCATTTCCATGCCATGTTTCCATCATAGAGTAATAATAAAAACGCTGGCAATTTTAATATACGTGAATTTCAAAGTTGTAAACCAAAACAACCAAAATAGTCGAAATGACGGAACAGTCGAGGAGGAAACGAAATTTGGCGTGGTCCCTACTGTGAACTTTTCTGCAACTGGCCATTTATTTTTTAGGCCTTTATTTTTAATAGCCTTTTAAGGCGATTTGCTTCAACAAATATTTTTATTTACGATGTGATGGAATTCCAAGCTCGCCTTTCCGACCGCTATTGAAGTTTCTTTAGAATTCCATGCTTTTCAAAGCCTGGAAAATCTCCAGACTTTTCCAGCTAGCATATACGAACCTGCTATTGGCTGCCTCTTTACCAGTTTTGGTGTTTACCTACACGGCTTTTAAAACAGGCCAGGCCATTGGCTAAAAGACAGTTAAATCTCTACAGACGTGCAGTTGACTTCACTTTTTTTAATTATTATTTGTTCAAAGGACTTAAAATTAAAAATAGCTTCAGGTGTGTACTTTTAATTAGCCCTCAACATGTGTTAAAGAGAGGTGGCAGTTAGCCAGAACGTCACGTGCTGCTATGACGTAACAGTACAGAAAACTGTTGGTAAAAAGTAAATTCATTACAATGTGATGTCACACAATTTTTTTTTTAATTAAAAAAATATCGAGAAAAACGTAGACGACCACTTACACGAAAATGTTAAGCAAATCTTTGCATCAGTTTTAGAAATATCACCTCCCTTTTATTTTCCTATACTTGGTTTGCCTTGTACCCCATTTCCACGATTTAAAAAAAAATTTAAGCCATTTCCTAATTGTGTACCATATGTGAAAACTTTAGTTTGTTCCACGTTATGTTTGCACGAAACCGACTATATCATGACACCACGAGTGCAAAAACATGTAGATATCACACTTGTAGACTCTACAGAGTTAAAGGGATATACCTCCCAGCGCTATTTTTCTCGATCCTCCACATCAAGTACGACCCCAAAGGTCTATTTACTTACCGTTAGCCTTTCCCTTGCTAAAAAACCGTTTTAAAATGTGGCGTCTAGGAGATTTTCTGTTGAATATTGTTAACTATATTTAAGAACGACCCGTCACTAAATGATGCAATGTGCGCGTACAATAATCATGACGTTTCATCTCTGTGTGTACATCTACTAATTTTCTAATAATTACCATGAGATCTACAATTTAATAGACTAATGCGGTAAAAATTAAAATTAATTATTCCAATAGATCACCGAAGCAAAATTATAAGACACTAGTCTAGAAAATTATAAATTGTGATTTTAAAATACAAGAATCATTCTGGTTTTTGATGACACGATCAATGGGTTCACGTGGCTGGACTATTAGCCGCAATGCCAATTGAGACAGTAGCTATGTTTTTCACTGCGAGGAACGAAGCTACCGTCTCAGTTGACCTTGGCTGTGGTAAATACGCGGATGTGATAGTCGCGTGGGTGTTGTGAGGCAGGCGGAAGGTTATAAGGCAGGCGGTATGTTGCTTTAAGTTACTGTTAGGGTCTACGAGTGGGATGTTTACATGTTTTTTTGCACTCGTGGTGGAAAGAAACGTGGCGGGTTATACAGTCAGTTCCTTGCAACACCAAGTTCTATTGGCACACACCAAGTGCAAGCAGGGTTGGAACTAATCATAATTATTTTAAAATAATCGAATTAAGCATATTATTTTGATTGTAATCAAGATTATTTTGATTATTATCAGATTTTAATAACATGCAAGATTACAACAATAATTACGACGTAGTTAAAGTTGCTAGCGTTTGTTGAATTGCTTGCTTGCTTGCTACTGGCAAAACGCCAATACCTATAGATCTCTTAAACATTAAAGTATAAAACGTGATTAGCAAGTATTAAATTTCAATATTAGCATGCACACTGCAGTAACTGTTTTTACAGTAATATTATTTAGTAAAGTCAGTTTAAGTGTAGGTGTTGTGGCATGGCACATTCCTCACACATGAGCCGATTCAATTAACAGTCACGTCAGCTGCAGTTGCTAGTTGCCTGCTAGAAATCGCTAAGTTGCAAAGTCCTCTACTTCTTCCTTGGATTATTTAGGTTCTGAATGTATCCCTTATTTTCCCAACTATGGTTGTTCCAAGTCGGTTGCGTATTTGTATGGTTCACGCCAAAAAAGAACGTTCCATGACTGCAGAAGGCTCAAATACAATTTTATTTTGTACTTGTACAACAACAGTTTTGTGTCAACCTGGTCCTTGATTATACTCAGGTGAATTTTAATTTTAATCAAGTGATTATAATCATAACAACCCTGAGTGCAACGAACCTTACCTTTCGCTGTTTTAAATGTACTAGATGCCCTGGCCGATGATTGGCTCCTTAGTATCGCCAGAATAACAGCCTTACCTAAACAGTAAACAGCCGCCGTAACTTCTAGACAATTTTTACGGTCCCCGACTTTTCCAACTCGCAAACCTACGACCGCTCCAATTTAATTTGTGATGTCAACACCTTTGTGCCGTAAACCGTATACATCACTCTTAAGCCTCTACTATATTTTTCCAACTAATTATCTAAAAGTCCCCTGACACGTTCCTTAGTAGATGTAAGGTGGTGAGGAGACAAGTGTCACCAAAACAAAGCCCTCCTTTGTCTTTCTTACCTTGACAAGTGGTGTCACAGGTGGGAGTCTTACACGAGACCCATGAGCCCATCACCCACCCCACACGCACATGAGGCGGACAACGGCAGGGGGTTTCAACAACTGGGACAGGCCAAACTTTAAATTCGGGAGGAGGGAAGGAAGAAGAATATAAAGAAAGAAACTAGATTTGGAAACACCTACTGCTTTCTCTGGGAACCTGCCAAGCACACTTAAAGAAAAAAGGCTCAACACGTAAAAAGAAAAACAAGAACAAACAGGGGGGAAAAAAAGATAAAAATCAGTAGAAAAAGGCTTAAAAAAGACTTCCGGAAAGTGTGTTTGGCTGTAGTGATGACTTTAAATCTTGGAAGACGAGTGTCCTTTTCATTACGAAATATCCTAAATGAGTTACTGTTTTCACGGGAAAAAATACTAAAATAAAAATTTGAAAAAAAACCAACACTATTTTTTGGAAGAGAAGTGCTCACAAACTTATCAACAGTCAACTTGTTTCCGGGTGCCCAAAGCCACTAACAAGGTTCACCAACCCTCCTACCCTCTCCCCAACCAAAAGGACACTATTTTTTTTAATTAATGAGAGTGTGATGGTAGTATTTCAGTCTCTCAACCTCTCCTTTTGGAACCGTTAATCTTAACAAGATCTTATCAATTCTGTTGTTTTTCTAGCAGCTCTTATCACTATATCTCTCTTCACCTCCTCTTCAATAATACACTGGTAATATCGTAAATAAAATCATTAGCGAATATTTGTTAAATGTTGAAAACACTATTTACTTTCTGCCTCTCCCAGAAAATAATGACAAAGACACCGGGGCTAAAGGTTTCGACTTTGTTGTACAAAGGCGTATTTCTTTATTTCCGCTGGAAATATTCATGTGTAAGTTCATGGAGTCCGGGTCAGGGAAGCCGCTGAATGCGTTAAAGCGAAGTGAAGGAAAATCAGTTTGTTAGCCAGTGTGTTCAAAAATACCATAAACAGGATACACGCCTTCCGCAACAAACACATGAGAGCAAACCGTCCCAATGTTACAAACGGTGCATCAAACACCACCACGGGCTTGAGCTAGTGTATTTTATACAGAGTGAACAGTTAAGTTGTGACCCAGCTTGGTAGGTTAAGTACTAGTGAACGATATGTTAAGAATCTCGGGTGATGTGATGAGGTCAATAGGGCCATCGATTGGACAAGAAATGGATGACCTTGCCAAATGTTATCAAGGTCAATCAACTGCTAACTTCTTAAAAATACGCATCACACACCACGAGTATGAATTAGGATTATGCAGGGAACAAAGAGACATTACCAATGCAAAAAAAAACAACGAAAATCGGACCAGATTTGCAGGACATACGACGTACGTAAAATGGCTACTTTCGACCCCTGAGAGTAGGCGACGCTTCCCTGCACGACGGAGTGTTTGAATGGAATGCCATTCAGGGGTCGAAAGTAGCCATTTTGTGTACGTCATAGGTCCTGCAAATCTGTTCCGATTTTCTTTCTGTTTTGTTGCATTCGTAATGTCTCTTTGTTCCCTACATATTTCTAATTTGTACTCATGGTGTGTGTGATGCATTTTTAAGAAGCTAGCAGTTGAATGACCTTGATAACATTTGGCAAGGTCATCCATTTCTTGTCCAATCAATGGCACCTCTTGGCCTCATCACATCATCATGTTCTCATAACGTATCGTTCAGTAGCACTTTAGCTATCAAGCTGGATCGCAACTTAACTGAGCACCCTGTGAGGGCATTAGGCTGTATAAGGGAGTATTTTCCCGTTTACTTTAGAAGGGAGAATAAGTGGCACGTTTTTTTGCTATGGAGTTATGGCTCAATGAGGACAGGGTAAGAACCCAACCTAAGATGATGAATAACTTGAGCAGTATAGTTGGCAATCAGTACGTACTGACTGCTGCGCTCTCCTGCCACTTCCAAATGGTCCAAGACCGTATTTGTCTAAAAAGTTGATGGGTCAATCCCCTCTTCAAATGCTGCGATATTAACCCTAAAGGAATACGGCCAAAAAAATATGTCCCACGTGAAACCAGAGATTTGTATGGCCCCGCTTAAAACAAAGAACAAAGTGAGCAGCACAGTCAAGTGGTCATCGACCATAGTAGCCTCCGAACCAAGCGGACCCTGGTTTGAATCCAGCCACTGACCATCGTACATAAGCCTTTTAGGAGTACCAAGAGCTCTCAAATCCTCCCCAACCCAGGACTTTCTAAATGTTCAAGCTCGCTTGAGCAAGTGTAGCCAGGAGCACTGTGGGATCAGATTCGACAAGGCGTCTTGGTCTTGGCTGGACAACTCTGGCATTTACAGACCCGGTTTGATTCCGGTGAAGGGAAGTGTATGTGTACGGGTTTTTCTCTGGTTGTTTCCCGCCCGTTGTATGAGGGTCTCTTTCGGATACTTTGGTTTCCCCCTCATGCGGCAAAAAAACAAAAAACTGATACGACGGTGGTTCCTTCCATTTGACATCCGCCGCTTAGGCCTTCAAAAAGCTGCAAGCTTACTGGATGACAACTATTATTTTCAGGCCCAAGTGAAATCCAATTGTAGGGGATGTATAGAAATACTTTGTATGTATGAATGAAAATGTTAAATATTGTATATTATAAGACCTTATATTAATTAAGTGTTGGTGTATATAAAGATACATTGCTCAGTGCACATACAAGCTTTATGAGGTTCATGCATGCACGTAATGTGTATCATACTGAATAAACTATTATTATTATGGGCCGACCATATATTACGTAACACTTTTTGGCCTATTTTGAAACAACCACTCCTTTGTCAAAACTGAACTGTTCTTTCCTAAATACTAAATAATATGCCAAAAAATTAAAGTGATGTGAACACTAAAGTGTGATGCCACATTTCGGAAACACCCACCACCCACCCCCAGAGTGTGACGTAATATATGGACGCTCCCTTATTATCTCTTAGCACCCCCCCCCTCCGCCTGCCCGCTCCTTACAATGCGCAATTGTGTAGAATTAAGAATTTAGTAATGGCAGTACCGCTTGCCAGCCATGGTGCTACTCCGTTGAAACAAAATGCTCTGAACGGATTGCTGAAATGGGACAACAACGTTTCCTTTACACATACGACCTTTCTTGTAGAAAGTGTAAGGCTAAATGCTTTAGTGCCGATACGGCTGCCTGCCGGACATACTCTCATTCTGGTCATACATTCTAACTTCATTGTCACTATTATTACTTTTCTTAAGCTGCGTCCGGGTTCTGGGTCCCAACTTTCAAACCATGCAATAAAACCTGACGCGTCCTTACTGAAACACGGGGTCAGGGTCATCAGGATCTTGAGTCACGTTTTCGACCAGGACCTAAAAGACAGAATCAGGTTTGGACCAGAGACCGGACCCAGTGTAAACAGGTCAGGTTCGGGTCCAGATTTTTTTTTCCAAGTGTGGACGGGGCTTTACTCACATGCCAGAACAACCAGCGCTAGTTTATTGCACGTACGATTACTTTTTTTGCTATCGTACCGCCCGCAAAAAAATACCGCAGTAGGCCTGACCCTCTTGGGACTATTTAGAAATCTGGCTCTCCTGGGAACGGTTTTTTTTTTCTTTTCACAGGTGTTTGTACATATTAGTCAAGGCTTTATTTACTGGTTACTAATCCTTCTCACCAACTCACTATTACTTGGCCTACACCAATATTCTCACCGAACTCAGTGCTACTTGCTGATTGTCACCAGCGTTCCCTGATGCCCAACTATAGTCAAGTAATACACTGAACTGCTAAAAACGGAATGTTAAAAATAAAATTAGTTTTTACTTATCCTAAACAATACTTACTTTTAGTTATGTGTCGTTGATTTAATGCTCATGCCCAAATTTAAAGCTCTACACTTCCTTAGGTCCCCACCAGGTAGCATCTCTCCACTTTCACATATATGATGAAGGTGTCAGCTTAAAGCAATTGTTACGGGAAGAGCTTATTCCTATGGACAGCAACACTCGGCAAGCGTCATGTCACGAGTGCATGAGTGTGGATGGCGAATGGGAAGAAATTCTTGTTACTACTACAGTGCCTCAATGGGACAAACACCGACTTTTTTCTACATATACAAAACTTTCATGAAACCGGAACTTCGGAGTTCCAACACCGGATAAGACACACTACAACTGGGACGTTATATGGTAAACTGTGCCGGCACCAGTGGCCATCTTCTTCCGGTTTCATAAAAGTTTTGTGTGTGTAGAAAAAAATTTGGTGTGTGTTCCAATAAGCCACCGTACGTTGCGATCACGTAGCTTAAAAATGGCCGGCAACCAACAATAAGGAGAGCGAGGGAAAGTGAATTTCATGAAGGTGCATTGAGTTAGCTAACATTTGCCATAGGCTATGCGGTTTGTAAAAATACAACGAATTATTTAGGAAGTTTGCAACAGCGCAATGTTTATTTGCTGGCATCTTTGAACTCCAATGTGGGCTGGCTTAAGCTACGGTTTCCAGCGCCATGTAGTCTGTGCTTCTGTGGTATCGTGAAGCGGTGAGCGCTATTTGTGCTAGTAGCCCTACTGCGGCGTAAAAGTTTCAACCCCCGGGAGCCTGAGTCTCCTTCTTACCAAAATAAATCGACTTTCACCTGTGGCCAGATGCAGCTTCGGAACAGCCAGTTCCCAATGATGTCCGTGAAATCAAGGAACTGTTTCTTGTACACCTGACTTTTCGAATTTGTCAGCTGCGTTTGAGGTTTGTGCTAGCTAGATACCTGCGCGCAACGATGGCTCCGACCAAAACGATCGCGACAGCATTTCGCAAGAATGCAAACGTGTCTGCTTATTTATTTTTTACCTTTCTCATTTTTGTATGAAACTAATTTCTTTTACGTCCAATGTGTTTACAGGTACTTGCTTTGACGTAACTGACTTAGTTTATTTTTGCAACATTCGCATGCCAGTTTTATTTTTTTTAGGTTTTTCATGTACCACTACATTTTTGTTTACGTTTGCATTTGCAACATCATACTTTCATACGAAGTATAGTATCCAATACCTCCTCGTGTTGGATATTGTTGCATTGTTGTTTGGCACCGGGAACATGATTAAGCTGATGTTTCATTTTGCTTTTAAGCACGAGATTTGTTCTCTGGAACATATTGTGTTGATGTTTTTAATATCCACTCTCCCGAGGGAGGCTTGTGACGTCTGGAGAGGGAGTTGGCAATAAACACCACCTCCTGAAACAGGGTGTTGAAAGTGTTTTAGGCCGTTGAGGACTGCAGGACGTTTATACTCTCTTGCTCTGCTTCTGTCCACAAGCCAGAGGCTGCAAGGCCTTCGATGCATGCTCCCCGACCTTCTAGTGAAGCATCTGTTAAGAGAAGATGATCTAGTTGAGGTTCGTGAAGAGGGACTGACTGTGAGACACCGTGGATGACCGATCACAACAGTAGAGTTTCAAAGGGGAAGGGGCCGTCAAAGAGATGAGTGGCGTTTCCTGGTTCTGGCTTCCAGGAATATGTAAGGGAAAGGATCGTTGGCTCCATTTCGATGCAAAGCATGAGAATTTCTGAGGTTATGTTGTGAAGTTTCCGGGACTTCGTTCCTCCTTCCTTCCTCAAATGCCCAACAGCTTAGAAACTTGAATAAAAGATGAGGATTTCTAAGTATACAAACCGTGCATGCAAAATCTACCGTATCCTGGTATCTAGGATACCCGACAAAATCACCGTCATCAGACAAAATCCGACGAATCACGTAATTTGTTGTACATTTTCATCTAAAAAGACCCTTTTCATCAGACAATTTTACTTTCTGATCAGACAATTTTACTTTCCGGATAACAGACACTTTGGTACATTTTGCATATATGATACAAACGATCACCCCTCTAGCAACACGCTACAGCTGTTGTGTTGTCTAGTTGAACTTGAATGATTTTCCCTGATACGAGGTGTTGAAAGTGTTTTAGACTATTGAGGACTGCTGTCAAATCAAGGATGATCCGCTTCTGTCCACAGGCTGAAAGGTTCGTGGCCTTTGATGTGTGCTCCCTGACCTTCTAGTGAGGCATCTGTTAAGAGAAGATCTGGTTGAGGTTCGTGAAGAGGGACTGACTGTGAGAGACAGAGGGCGTCCGACCACCATAGTAGAGTTTCGAAGGGAAAGGGCTCGTCCAAGGGATGAGTGGCTTCTCCTGGTTGCAGTGGGACGGGCTTTTATAACTAATTACCAAATTATTCATAACCAGGCTTGTTAAAGAGTTAAATGGCATCAATTAAACCTACGGCGTCTAGGGTACTGACAGTAGCCGAATCATAAAGTTAATTCCTCCTGAAATAACGGTATAATTCTATTTCTATTCTAAACGATTTAAAGGGCAATTACATCGATTTTGACATGCATGTTTTACTTTTGGATCACTTACACGATGACTAAACACAAGAATTGCAGTAAGAATAAGTTACGTACGTCCGATACAACAATTTAATTACTGCATCACCAAAACTCGACACAGAGACCGCCAATGTTTTGCTGGGACGTTCAGAAATTAATGCCGACAGATGTAACTTTTCAATTTCGACTCACAGCCGATTGAGATACTTCTGTTGGCTGTGAGAGCTCATGCGTCCGACGGCCTTAGACGTCCGTGGTCAATAATTTCTGCACGTTCCAGCAAAACAATGGCAGTGTCCGTGTTGTGCTTTGGTGATGCAGTAATTAAATTGTTGTATCGGATGTACGTAACGTATTCTTACCGCAATTATCGTGTTTAGTTATTGTGTAAGTGATCCAAAAGTAAAACATGCATGTCAAAATGAATGTAATTGCCTT